>VXBU01017409.1:32593-78627 GCA_013400315.1 Bombycilla garrulus
GGTTGGGGGTGTCTGGGCATCACAGGAGATGTGGGGCTGGGGGAGTGTCTGAGGCTCTATAGAGGATATGCTGGAGTGAGCTGTGGAGCTGAGGCCGTGTCTGAGGGTCACACAGAATATGCTGGAGTGAGCTGTGGGCTGAGGGGGTGTCTGGGGGTCGCAGAGAATATGCCGGAGTGAGCTGTGGGCTGAGGGGGTGTCTGGGGGTCACAGCAGGCTCTGTTCTTGTGAATGTGCTTTGGAGGGGTCTGGGGGGCTTTGGGGGCTGCTCTGAGGGTGTTTGGGGACAGCACCTTGTGTGCACTGACGGGGAGCATTTGTGGGGATCGGGGTACTGCCACCTTTTTAGTGTTTACTTGGGAAGGGGGTCTTTGGAGTGTGTCCCACACTCTGTTTGGCAGGGGCTGGGACTGTTATCCCTGGGTTAACGCTGCTAACACTCCTCGTGTCCCTGGCACGTTCTCCTGTTCCTGGGCTGTGGGTGAGGCCGGGGCTGTGCCTAGTGTCCTGTGGAGAGGATGCTGCTGTGCCCACCATCCCCAGAACTAAAGCAGCCTCCCCTTGGGGTGCTGGTTGGTCCTACACCACCCTCCTACGCGTGTTCTGGGGCTGTAGGCTGGTGTAGTGTTTTTCTTAAACATGTCTTTAGGTTTGAGTTTTTAGGTTTGAAACCTTCCTTTTCCCCCCTCTGTTCTGGCCCCGCTGTGCTTTGAAAGAAGCAGGAGTTTCTAAGGGGTTTTCCCCTAAATGGGTGAGGGGGTGAGACCTCAGCCCACCATCTCATAGGCACATTTTCGTGCCTGTCTCTGCACTGCCATCTCAGTGACCTGAGGCTCTTCAGGGAAGGGATGACAGTAATGCAAACAGTCTTGAGTATGAGTTCTAATAAGACCGGAGGTCCAGATGCTGCACTGGGGTCAGGTTAACCCTCAGTATCAATCCATGCTGGGAATGAAAAGCTGGAGAACAGCCCTGGGAGAAGGACTTGGGCAGGAGTTGCTTGGACATGCTCTGGTCGTGTGTGTTGGACCCAGAACACCCAGAGCCCTGGGCTGAGCCCCCAGCGTGGGCAGCAGGGAGGGAGAATTCTCTGCTTCTGCCCTGCTCAGGTGAGCCTCCACCTGCAGAGCTGCCCCCAGCCCTGGCCTCCAACACAGGAAGGACATGAAGCTGTTGGGGGAGACCACCAAGATGATGAGAGGGATGGAGCAGCTCTGCTGTCAGATTTGGGATTGTTCAGCCTGGAACAGAGAAGGTTTGGGGTGAACATACTGGGGCCTAACAGGAGCTGAAGGGATCCTGCAGAAAGACAGAGGGAAACTGTTTGCAAGAGCCTGGAATGACAGGACGAGGGGGAGGGCCTTCACCCTGACAGTACATTTAGATGGGGTATTAGGAAAAAATTCTTCCCTGTGAGGGTGGGCAGGCCCTGGCACAGGGTGCCCAGAGAACCTGTGGGTGCCCCTGGATCCCTGGAAGTGAACAAGGCCAGGCTGGATGGGGCTTGGAACAACCTGGGACACTGGAAGGTTGGGGTGGGACTGGATGAGCTTTAAGGTCTCTTCCCACCCAAACCATTCTGGGATTCTGTAAACCTGGGAGGTTGAGAACCCTGTAGGGAGAGTGTTTTGAATTGTTTTTGCCAGGGTTGCTGCAACCTTGTGTTGTAGCTGTGTAGATTGTGGCTTCAAAGCAGAAAGTTGACCCGTGATCCCTGTGAGAGCCTTATCCTCAGCTCAGTCCCAATCCTTCCTGCTGGCTTTAGCAGCAGTCACACATTGGGAGGAAGTTGTGTCTGGGAATCACAGGAAGGCTGAGCTTTCCCTGTTCACGTGTGTTCCTTGTTTACCCTGTGAGCAGTCTACACTGCTCACAGTCACCTGGCTTTGAGGGTCATAAATACCTCAGTGCTCAGGTCTCAGAAGTGTTTTCAGTGATCTGAGGATCAAAACAGTGAATTATTGGGGTCAGGAACTGTGGGTTAGTGTGTAGACAGAGCTGCTTGTGAGAGTTGTTATTCTCCAGACAAGATTTCCATGTGCCTTTATTATTATTCTGTTTAGGGAAGCAGTCACCTTTTGCTAAAATAAGTACACTGTTTATAGCATAACTCTGTATTTACATCACTCATAAATGTTCTTCTGCAAAGCAGCCTGTACAACATTTGTCTTTATTTTCCATAATAACATCCACGTTCTGATCTTGCAGCTGAAATGCAGCAGTTTATGTAAATCCAGTGAAGCCTGTGCAGAAGACTGTGTCTAGACTTATTTCAGTTTATCTTACAGCACTTAAGGACAGCTTAAAGTAAGTTCTGCTGTCATGGAAATAGGTGTGTGCTGATTTATCAGTGTTCATTTCATGACAGACTCATTTGCAGCACCTGAAATGCTTTTTGATATCTTTTGATGCTGCCTTCTGCTGCCAGAAATAAAGGGGATGAGTTTTGTGTTTGATTCAGGCTTGAAAGGAATGATCTTTCTGGTAGGAGTTCATTACATCACTTTATTTTGGGGGAGCTTTCTGCTTTGTATTTACTTTCTATAAATGAGTGGAGCTCAGTGAGCTCAGTCAAGCTGCAGGGGCAGCTGGAAGAAGTTGTAGATGACAGAACCAAACTGGTTATTTCCATCCTTCTGAACAGTGGTGAGAACCAAGTAGCAAAGTTTGAGCTGTTTGATGTAAAGTGCACGTACCTACCTACAGGAAGAGAAAGTGAATACTGGGTTTTCTTGGGGTTGTTTATTTTCTGGGAAGGTTTGAGACAGTTCTTGGAGTGGCAGATAAGAGTAATTCCAGAAGCCTCCTCACTGGTTGTGCTAACAGAAATGTACCATTTAAGATCCATCCATTGTTGGATGTGTCCAGCATAAAACCAAAGTTGCACTTTGTTTTCCTATGCTCCAGAGGTAGCCTTAACTAAGCTCTGCACACCAGAAATTGATATTTGCATCCCCCAAGTATTTTTAACCATCAGACTTGAGAAACTCTCTTACTTCAGCTGATTAGATCATAAATCTGATCTTACCTCAGTTTCTTTGAGGTACCTTCATGTTTTGGCATGCTCAGTCCTGCCTTCTCAGAATCCAAGAGGTTTCATAACCACTTGCTTGGAGTTTTCTGTTCAGGATATTGTAACATTTTTTTGTGTGGTGACTTAGTCTGTTTTTACAGACTTTACAGGTCATGAGAAGTAAGAATCATCATCTCATTTTATTAGTTGATACTTTCAGCCCCGAGTTTGAGCCATGCCAGGATGTGTTTTCACTCCACCTCACCTTGAACTCATTCCACGTGCCCATGACAGGCAGTTAATGTTCAGTTTGCTGTGGAGCAATGCAATCAGGAGAATCAAAGTATAATATTGTATAAAAGTCTTGCTATTAATGCTACTTAAACACCTGAAAACCCATAAGCAGAACATTTGGGTGTAGAAAAAGGTAAATAACATTTCACTCTGTGTAATGAATTTGCTGTAAGGCTCCAGTGCTGTAGTTAACATCTTTGTCCTCCTTTGCCAAAAGCTGTGATCACCAAGGGACATTGGCCAGGCAGTGGGACTGGATTAATAATTGCATCACAGAGTTGCAGAGTCTCTTTGGAAAGTCACTGCACAATGGAAGACCAACTCAGCAGCCGGATAACTGGAGGAAGGAGCCTTGCAGAGCTCTGAAATAGCACCTGTGTGCTCTCTCTTTGGTGCCTGTGCTTGCCAAAGCCACTGTCAGGAGCTCTTCCTCCTAGAAAATCAAATCCTGCCTAATAAATGCAAAGTGAGCCTCCCAGAAGCTTCAGCTCGGGATGGACTCTGGAACTGCTGTGTTCTGCTTAGAGATCCCAGAGGAGTATGTGGATAATGAGCTTTTTCTTTACAAGAAAAATGCTGAGTTGGTCCCTGCTGGTAAAGGTCACTTGAGCTGTCTAAAGGATCTCCTGATTTTTAAATTAGTTTATTAATAAAAAGCTAATTTAGCCAGAGGATCAATGAATTACTGACTAACCCACATCCAGACAATAAACACCTTTACTGTGGGAGAAAATGTAAAAGGATGGGGAGCCACCAGCATTATTTTATTCACTTTATTCATAAATAGCATAACCAGATCTAATGTAAAGTTTAGAAATTACCAATTTGGTGTCATTGACTTTTTTGTAGAAACAGTGTGATTGCAATATTTGGTTTTTGGAGAGACCTGGCCAGGCTGCTGATGGAAGGCACTCTGATTTCAGGTTTCTGATCCCAGTGTCCCCTCTGATTCCATCATGACAGTCGGGTAGCACTACTGGACCATCTTTGCCAAGGTTGGTACAGTTTTGGGTCTCTGGCTTTTGGATGGACACGTGAATTATTCACTGAACAGCCTTCCTGTTCTGAGCCACAGCAGTGCACACAAGCTGGGACTTGTAATCCAGGTAGTGGGGAGGGGATGTGTTTGGGGAGGGTTACAGGGCAATAATTACAGGTACTGAACTAGCTGAAGTCCTGGGACCTGCCTTCCCCTCAGTTCCCTTCCATCAGTTTTCTGCAACTGTTTCTCCTCCTGTCTTGCTCCAGTTCTAATTTGCAGTCACAATGTGTTCTCCAGCCTCCACAGAGACTTCAGACTGGCCCCTGTGGGCTTTGGATCCACTTTTTGGAGCACAAAAGAGGACTAAGGACTTTTGAAGGGCAGCTGGTCCATAAGCACAGGCGTGAAATTGAGACGGAAAATCAATGTCCGTTAGTCTTGGAAGCAGCATTGAACATGGGCTGTAGTTGCTGAAGCTCAACGTTCTGTAATTTCTTCTGCAATTTGCAATTTTTTTTTTTCTTCTTGCCCTCAGACCAACCTCAAATGTGTTATGTGCAGCTGTTAAAAATGGTGTTAATCCATGGATTGCTCCTGGGAGAAGGAATGTTCAGCCATTGCCTTGGTTTTGCTACTGAACACACAAATACAGAAATACCCTTGTGAACTATAAAATCTAGCAGTCATATGCATCTCACTGTCAGAGTGACTGAGAATTACTCAGCTTTTTACTGCCAGAATAAAAAGCTGGCTGAGATTCAATACAGAAGTAGCCAAAAGAAGCAATAAAAGAGAGGTGATGGAAATGGACTAAAGATAGAGAAATGAGATTACAGCTCTGTGTCAGGTCAGCTTCTGCAATTTGTGAGGAAATAGTTTTGATTAGAGTGTATTAGTCAGTCCTGCTTTCAGTGGCAGCAGCATGTGTTCCAAGAACTGGGAAATGAATGCATTTCCCAACCAGCTCCCATAAAACAGTGCACAGTCCCTGACCTGTGCTGGGTGTCAGAGTTTAGCCCATTGAATGAGGAAGTTTTCAGAAGGAAGCAGAGCTTGGCAGCCATAAAAACAAGAGAGCTGACCCTTGTGACAGCAGTGAGAGGTGGTGTGTAACAGTTCACGATTGCTGCTGCCACGTGCTTTGTATGCAAAGTTTTGGCTATGTAGCTTTGTAAAACAGATAAGGAAGGTGTAAAATAACAAGGCCATAATAAAATATTTTATAATCTCCCTTTTAATAAAAGAGGCAACACAGCACAATGTAACTCCTAGACTAGCATAGCTGAGTCCCTGGGAGCCCAACCCTGGGGCTCGCTGTGCTGGGACAGCAGCTGGTCACGTTTCCTGAAAGGAATCTGTTAGTCCACGTGATGCCACTGGCTGTCCTATAAACTGCCAGGATTAAGCATCTGCCCCAGTTTGAGCAATATGCTCAGTTTAATAACCATTCACATTCTTTTTCCTCTAAGGGATACCTGTTTTATAACTGAATGACTGCAGTTCTCACGTTATTCTCGTAAATAAATTCTCTTGGATGAATTGGAGTGGGAGGTCCACAAAAGATGTGAGATGGGAAAAGGCAGGAAGAGAGAAACTGATGGCAGCAGCAGAGTTTCTGGACGGACTGGAGATGAGCAGGGTGGATTTTCCAAGTCCCTCAGTTCATGTGCTCAGTATCATTTGCTAGTTCAACATGACTGGAACAAACAACAGAGAAAAACAGAATAAGGAAGCTTTAACCTCCATGAAAATGAGCTCATTTCTTCTTCCCCTGGGCAAGTGGATTAAAAATCGTGGTATTACATAATCTCTACCCACAGAAAAGCTTCCGTCTGTCTGGAATGTTATCTGCTGTGGCAGTTGGTGGTTATGAATGACTTCCCTAATCCATTGACAGAAATGTTCCAGCAGCACTTGCAGATTTCCCTCTAGTTTAATGCTTGCTGAGAAGCCCTTGGTCAAATGTCAGGGGCTGATACAGTCTCAGGAGATGGATGTGTACATAGCAAAGGCCTTTAAACTGATAGGTGTTGTGGAAGACAAGGCTTTACTGCCTGTGTTGGGAAAAGAATTCAACTAAGGAATAGAAAAGAAATTGAGATTATTAAAATCACATGTTTTTATTTGTGTTAGTATTTTGTTTCTAAAATCCTTGGAGTTTCTCTCATATATATGAGCACAACCTGGCCTTTTTCTGTAGGATCTGGTTTTTCTTTTTCCTTTCAGACTGACAAAGTTACAAATATGAAAAATCATAAGAGTGTTCAGTCATGTGCAAATAAGATGATTCAGGTATATTTGGGAAGTGGTTCAGCTTTAACATAAAGCACCTAAAGACCATAAGGTTTTTGCTCACATGCAGGCTTTGCTGAGATCCATCCTGAGCATGTGTAAATCAGCTAATACTTGAGTCACTTGGGACAGGCAGGTTTTAGCTTTACTCTAAATGCTGCTGATCTCTGGACTCAGCTGTGCTGCCCAGCGATTTCAGAGCTCCCTTTGAGTGCAGTCAAAACCATCGATTTGGCTGCTACACTAATGGAGAACAATATCGATCATGAGCATTTCTTGGGCCCGTGGGAGAGCAGCTTTCTCCCTGCCAGCATCCTCTCCTGTTTCACATCCAGTAATGGGGCTGGAGGTGTCTGCCCCTGTCCCAGCTCGGGGTGAGATGTGCTGGGTGGGGCAGGAAGGGGCTGTGACAGCTCTGTCACTGCTGCCCGTGTGCTGGGGATGGAGGTCCCCTCACAGGGCTGAGCAAGGTGGCTCTCAGAAAGACCAGAACGAGTGTATTTGATGCAAGGAGCTGTGTTCACGTGCAGTTTCATGTCAGGCTCGAGGAGTGATAAAGAGCTGGGTTAGAGGAGGTCAGCTGGAGATGCTTTGCACAAGATACTGAAGTGAAACCAGTCTAATGATTTCTGTTACCTTGTGCTGGCCAAGCAGGGGGGAAGCTGGGTTTGTTTATTGATAATTATAAAGCTGTGGAGAGCCTTGTGCATTAGCACTGTGCTATATTTAAATGGTGTCCTGTCTGTCGAATGTTCCTATTACAAAATGTTCTTTGCCAAGATCGTGGGCCTCTCCTTTTTAAAGCTGGTTTTGAAAATCTGTTGTTTTCAGAAAATTGGTTAATATGCCATGGCTGTGGCACCTCTATGTGTCTTGACTTTGTGCTGTTAAGTCATTCCAAGAGCATTTTAAAGGTGTTATGAACAGCTATGGGAAATGCCACTTCACCACTTGGAGAGTAGAATGATTACATTTCTGAGAGATGAAACAATTCTTAATGCAGAAAATAGGGTTCTCTAGCCACTCACCTGCTGCAGACATTTAGTGCTATCTTTAATTAGAAGGCTGTCACAGCTGAAATAATAACTCAACTAAAAATAACAACTCAAAACAAAACCTCCCGTGAACCAGATTGAGAGCCATGAGCCTTAAAGGCTTTACTTCTGGAGCAGTTGGAGCTCTGAGAAGGAGCATTCCAGCCCCTCGTGCTGCCCAGGCCATGTCTGGCACATGGGGCTGGAGAAAACGTTCCCCTGCTGGGACTTCTGCTTTTGGGAGAGGTGCTCCAGCTTTAGCAGTTAGAGGTGATGGATGTTATATGTCTTCAGCCAAAAGCCACCTTGTTTCATGCATGCCATGTTAAGAGCTCTAAAATGTCACAGTGTGGCCACTTCTGGTCAGGACCGAGTGGCCTCAGGTTAGAGGAAGCTGCTTTTGGGACATTTATAGAGCCTTTAATTAGCAGGCTCTGCAGGAAGACCTATCTTCTTGTTAAGGATTTATTAAAATCACACATGAGCTCTACTGCTAGAAGATGCTAATTAATTTGAGAATCTCTTGGATTATTCAGCAGAAGAGTGCATATTCTTCACAAGGACAGGCTTTAAAGACTATGTCCTTGAAGTAAGTAACTTTTAAAAAGTCCTGGCATTTCTTTTGCAGGTTTTCTTTGAGATAAACACAAAACTAGCTACAGTTTTGGCCAGAATATTGCTGGGTTCTCTCTTGTCAAGGTAAAAACAAGTCAGAGAGGCCTGTTCTGGAATGCTATTCAAATTTAGAATGTTCTTCTTTCAAGAGTGACCTTATCCAGTACCCAAATGGGCACCTTCTCTCAGCACAAACACCTCATTATGTTAAATAGGCATCTTCTCTGCTTTTTCAATTTTGTATATTTTTTGTGGTATTTTCCCATTTTTACTCCCTCAAAATATGGCTCCAGTTCCTGGCAAATTTTGCTGCAACACAGCACTTGCCAAATATTTTTGTGGAAGAATTATTAGTCATAGAAGAAAAAATGTAATGGAATATTCTTAGAAAGTGTTATAACTATGCTTGACATGTAAAATATTTACCCAGGCATGTAAACAAAGCAAGAGGTGTCTTGCCAATGTCTCCTTGTAAACCTTTGCTGGTTTGAAATCATGAACTGTTTTTCAGTTCTTGAAAATAAGGTATCAGGTTCTCTGCTAACATGAACTGCAGAGTGCTAATGGTTGGCTTCACCTAGATGAAATTGTAGCCCCTGCTCTTGCCTTCCTCAAAATAAATTGGGAGGTCTTTTCCAAAGAGCTGTAATTGTGCTAAATAAAACTCCTGTGTTTATTTTGGTTTCGGATTACTCAGTATTACTTGCAGTTACTAATGCAGCTGCACCGTGAAAGGAGCCTTATGTTTGTTTTCCTTTTTGTTATTGTCTGTATCTTAATGAGAATTAAACCACGCGTCTGATTTGGAGAACTCTGTTCTTCCTAAGGACAACACTGCTAACGTTCCCTTTGTGCCCCAGCTCAGAGGAGCATCTCTGCCCTTCCCTAGGAAAATTCAGTGTGGCTTTATCCCAGCAGGCTTCCAGCACCTGTTGGGGTGAGATAGGGCAGCGCCCCGTGGGATGGCAGAGAGTGCCCTGGCAGGGACCCTGTGCCAGCCTGAACCGTGCCAGCCTCAGAGCAGGATCCCCTGTGCTGGTGAGGACCCGAGCCTTTTGCCAAGCCTGGTTCTGCCCTCCTCCCTGGACACAAACTGCTGCTGGGCCTGGGGTCTGTGTCCTTGCCTCCCACACCAGGGCTTCCCTTCCCAGGAATCCCCTGTGAAAAGTCGGTGCCAGGGTCAGGAACCAGGAATGAGACAGATGGGACTCACTGGCTCTGCTCTGCAGATGTTTATTATTTTTTATCTCAGTTCAGAGCCTCAGATGACAAAAGGCCCTGCACCCTTCAGTGACATGTGCCAGCAAGACACAAAATGGATGATTCAAAGGTTTTTTATACAGATCCCTTATCCAATTAAGTTTTACAACATACCTAACATGTAGTATGTTTTTATTTTTCTACCAATTCCTAATTATTCTTTAGTCACGTAACATCTGCATTGTGACTGTATCACCAATCACTGTGTGGTACCAACACTGCAGAAAATGGAGCAGATGAAGAAGAAGGAAGAAACTGAGTCAACACTCAAAAGTCCTCCATCTGGTTCCAACTACTACCATGCTAAAAAACCCAAAATCTACCTTTTCACCCTGTGATAAACTACAGTATCATCTACTATATACATTAACAAAAGCTCAACTTCTCACAAAGTCCTGGAAGCTTCTTCCATGGCCAAAGACTAAAAGCTGTGCTCTCCTGAGGAATAAACCCCTGAGGACAGGCACAGGAGATATTCCTGTGTCCTGGATTTCCCACAGTCTGAACCTCTTAACGTGGCAATATTTCCTTGCAAATTTAATTGCATACCGTTGGAGCCTCCTTGGGTTTGTTTCTTGGGTTTGTTTTGAGTTTTTCCATTGTTATTATTTTGAAAGCTCCTGTAACTACATCCAACTTTCAAAAATGTGCCGCCTATTGTTGGTTTTCCAAGCTGCTGCCATGTAATTGGTTAGAAATGAATGGCAGTTGGAGTTGTAGGGCAGAGTTGTAGCTGGGAATGAGCGAGCAGTTATTTGTTGGGATCCTTTCCAGAGGAGGAAGGTGCAGTTTTGAGCTGCTCGCAGCCTTTCTAAAATAAGAGTCAGAAGAAGTAGGTGCTTTTTGCCCTGGGTGAAATGTCAGATAACTTCTTGTAGCAAACCAAAAGCTCTGTAAAAGAGGAGAGGAATTTTGGTTTAGGATATTGTCTCTGCTGAATTTTTAATATTTACTTAAATTAATTAAAACTTGTGTAGTTCAAAACACACTGATAATACACTAATGCTCATCTTGAGAGATCCACAGTGGACAGTTGCTGTGTTGAAAACAAGATAATTATAAAAGCTAATTTATAAATTACACACATACAAATTTTGTAAATTATATGTAAAAAATATAGAAATCTATATTTTTTACCTGATGATGGCCACCAGCCTCACCCTGTGTGAGACAACAACTCTTGGTGTTTAGAGGGTCTTGCTGTTTACATTCCCCCAGCCTCTTTACAAGGCCACAGGTACTTTATTACACCTGTATCTAGACAGATGAGAGAATTGGGCATTAAAGAAATAAAATCTTGCCCCCAAAACAAAAGTAATAAGAAGTTTTTGCATACAAAAGTTAGTAAATTAGTGACTTGGATTTTTTTCTATGTTGTATTGCTTGGTTTGTTTTTGATTAGGGGCTCTCTAAAGGCATCTTTCAGACTTGTCAGAACACGTGTGCTTTGTCACTGGCATGACTCAGCAGGAAAGTAGTTTCCTTTGCATTAAAAATCATATATTATTGATGATACATGATCGATTTAATTCTGTTGTTTTGTGAAATTGTGTTTGGAGCAGTCTCTGAGCAGTCCAGCTTAGGGGAAAGCAGTAAGAAATAGAATAAATTGATTTAATACTTGAGCTTACACAGGGTAACATTTCCAGGTGACACAAACATGTATTGCCTTGGCACTGAGGGAAAGGGTTGGTTCTTATTGAGGGTCTTCAGCAATGCACTGATGTGTCAGAATAACTCATTTTATCCTCAGTTACTGTAAATTTGTTTGGACCCAAGTCCCAAGGCTGCTGGGCTTGGGAATCCATGTGTACATACTTACGTACATAATGAAAAATTCTGGTGGCTAATTCCTCTCTGCCTGTCTAAGGAATGTGTAGCAGGAGGGTGTTTTACCAAATGGCATCAAGGCTTTAATAACACTGAGCCTTTTCTACCACACAATTCCTGTCTGAAAAAACCTGCAAATTCCTACAAAAACGGTCTGGATGAGGAATCTGGAGAGACAGAGATATTCGGGAGCTTTTACTGAAAAGAGAACACTTAAAGCTGCTACAGCACAGATCGTATTCAAACTTTCCACGAATCAGCTGGAGGGACTTTTAACCTGAAATATTTACATGAATCAGCGCCCGGGCTTTGGGGGAGTGGCCGCTGCTGCTCGGAGAGTTTAAACTCCGAAGCTTTGCTGTGTCCCGGTGCTTCCCTGTGCTCCAGCAGGATTTCGGGGTCGTGGTGCCGGGAGCACCGAGCACGGATGAGCCGGCAGTAAGTGAGGGGTGCTTGGCAGAGGGTTTGCTCCAGAGTTTCACCAGGACGTGTGGGTGATCACTTCTGCTCAGAACTCGTGGTTGCAGGTGGATCAGATTCTCTGTTGAGCTCCCTCAGAAATATTCTTGTCCTTAATGCCGTTTGCTGCAGTTTATAATTGAAAAACTGGACTTCTCATAATATAAATACAGGAATTGAAATAGTGGGAATTTGGAACCAAATTTGATTTAATTGCCTAAGTACAAAAGTTGAGAAATAAAAGCTTTTTAAAACCCAAAGGGATAAGGCAGCTCTTGTTTTTCTGCTTTGCTGAAGTGTGGGATTTTCTGAAAGCTTTATAAGTACTTTAGCAGGAAATGGTAGAACAGAGAACACAGCCAGACTTGTCTGCAGCACTTACTCCTGTTGCAGGCTTTCACCTAAGTATTTGTAGCTTCATGTAACACAGGTGAAGAGAAAGTGTAACTCACAGGTGTCACCTGCCTCAAAACTTTATTTAGCTCAGAATTGCTTTTTTTAGCAGGGAACCTTTGTTTTTCCTGTCTCTAGACCAAAATATCCTGCTTATATTTGCAATAGCTCATCTTTCACCACATTTTTTTTCCTTTTCTCTGATCTTCACACTCCAACGTTCTGCCAAGGAAGGAGGTGTGTATTCTGCATGGGCATGGCCAGCTTTATTAAAGTGCTGAATTTAATCAGATAGCACTGGCAAAGCTGCTATTGCCACAGTGATAAGGAGCACTTTATGAGGATCAAATATGATTTTTCAGGTGACTGTCTTTTATTCCAGTACTTTGAGGAAATACCCTTTACATTTTGCTCGGGTTAGCTTTCTAAAATGAATACCTCGGGCCTCAGAGGGAGGGAAGTAAAAAAGAGTAACTTGTTGCCGTGTTGAAGAATTTTACTCCCATGATGGGACATTGCTGGATGCATTTCATCGGTTCTGTTGTGAGGCTGCCACAGTGTGACCTTCCTGTTTTGGGAAAGTCTGTAATAATATCCAGTTAATAAATCTCCATTATTTTTCTGTAGGTATCAGTCTTGGTGATTGTAAATTGGCAAAAGAAAAGCTGCAGTGAGTGTGGGGCACTGCTGAGGGGTCAGTGCAGTGCACACACTGAGCACTGGTGGTGACAGAAGGACCTGGTGACCCCCAGCTCTTAAATCAAGGTGTGCAAGTGCAGTGTTAAACCCTTAAACCCGTGTTGCCAACTGTAGTTTTGAATTGCATTTGTAGAAACAGTAGATTTTTGTTGAGCCTCAAGTAAATGAGTAAGTCAGTAAACTTTGCTAACAGTGCAGCACTATGCACAGAATGGGAGAAACAATCAAGCATTTCATCAGCCTCCTTGCTGCCTCTTGCCAACATTTTCGGGTTGTCCTGCATTGCATCAGGCCTGCTGGACATTATTTTCCATCTCTCATTTGAAGCCAGATGGAAAATTAATCCTCTGTATACTGATAGTTATTTCATAACAAGGGAAAAGCTTTCTGTCATGTGCCTGTGCTGGTTCAACCTATAAATCAGCTTTTATTGTCTGTTTATATTGGGAAAATGAAATGAGGATCAGTAGGAGGTTTGTGAAAAGCACGTGAAGGCTGCAGTTGAATGTTTTTTCTCACTGGTGCAGACCAGGTGACTGCACTTTCATCTTGTTCTCCAGTGCTCCAGGTGTATCTACAGGTGCCAGGGAGTGGCAGCCCCACACCTGCCAAGTCTCACCTTGCCCCGAGCATCTCTGTTGGTTCAGGTGCACAGGGCAGTGCTTGGGGCTCAGCCTGTGAGAGCTGGGGATGTCCAACCTGGACAGGAGGAGGCTTCAGGGAGACCTTAGACACCCCTCTAGTGCCTAAAGGGACTCTGGAGAGGGGCTTGGGACAACAGCCTGCAGTGACAGGACAAGGAAAATGGCTTCCACTGCCACAGAACAGGGTTAGGTGGGATATTGGGATGGAATTGTTCCCTGGCAGGGTGGGCAGGCCCTGGCACAGGTGCCCAGAGCCCCTGGATCCCTGGCAGTGCCCAAGGCCAGGATGGACAGGGCTTGGAGCAATGTGGGATAGTGGAAGGTGTTCCTGCCATGGCAGGGGTGGCACTGGGGGGCTTTAAGGTCCTTCATAATCACAGAATGAGTCATCAGGTCTGGTCTAATTTTTTAATAGAGGAGAATATTTCACTGTTTGCCTTTCTTGCCGCTGGATGAGTTCCTGTCACTCTGCACAGCCCTCTGGAATGCCTCCCTGAAACTGGGAAGTTTTTATTGCAGGTGAACTGAGCTGACAGACAGAATGGTTTGTTTTTTCTCTCTGGGCAAGTCTTCATCTGATGATCAGAAACAAATAGGTATTATGAAAATTAGAAGTTGGATTGCTACCTGCTTGCCAATATTGCAATTTTCCATATCAAGTTTGATGGCTGCTTTTTTACTTTACTGATGTTACCCAGCCCATGAGATCCATTATCTCTGTGCTGCATTCCCTTCTGTGGTTTATACCTTACAGTGATTCCCCTAACCCTTAGGTACAGGAAACACTTCTTATTTATCTTTAACCCATGAGATTGCCCTTTTTCTCTCCAAAGTAGAAAGTCAATCATTGCTAATTCGTTTTTCTGATTTTATGTTTAGAGAAAATGTTGGCATATTCTAAGGAGACCTTTTAAGAATTTATGCTGGTTTTGGCTTATATAAAGTTAGTTTTCTTCCTAGTAGCTTATAGGGGGTTTGGATTTCTGCTGGAAAAAGGAGGTTAATAACACAGGAGTGTTTTAGTTATTGCTGAGCAGGGCTCACACAGAGCCAAGGCCTTTTTTTGCTGCCCACCCAGCAGTGGGCTGGGGGTGCACAGGAGCTGGGGACACAGCCAGGCCAGCTGACCCAGGGATGGATATTCCACTCCTTATGGCATCATGCTCAGCACAAAGAGCTGGGGAAGAAGGAACAGGAGGAGTTGTTGGGAATGATGGGGTTTTTCTTCCCAGGTGATGGAGCCCTGCTTTCCTGGGCGTGGCTGAACCCCTCCCTGCCTGTGGAAATTGGGCAGTGAATTCCTTTTCTGCTTTACTTGCATGCACAGCTTTTAGGAAGTTGTAGAATGCCAGAATGGCTTGGGTTAGAAAGACCCTTAAAATTCATCATATTTCACTCCCTGTCATAGGCAGGGACACCTTCCACTGTCCCAGATTGCTCCAGCCTGGCCTTGGGCACTGCCAGGGATCCAGGGGCAGCCACAGCTGCTCTGGGCACCTGTGCCAGCGCCTCCCCACCCTGCCAGGGAAGAATTCCTTCCCAATATCCCATCTAACCCTGCCCTCTGGCAGTGGAAGCCATTCCCCTTTGTCCTGTCCCTCCAGTTCATTATGAGCAGTCCCTTTCTGGCTTCCTTGGAGCCCCTTCAGATCCTGGAAGGTGCTGTGAGGTCTCCACACAACCCTCTCTTTTCCTTTACTTATTAAAATGTCTGGATCTCACCCCACCAGTTACTCCTCCAGTTCTCTCCCCTCCCACCAGGGAGCAGTGAGCACGTGGCTGTTTGGGGCTCAGTTGCCATCTGGGGTTAAACCAGGACACAAATTAAAGCCAGGCTTTAGCCACTGTGGAAAGACGTGCAGTTCCATTAGAAATCCATCTTGTTCTCAGTGTAGGACTGTGGAATTAGGTCAGGCACACCCTGCGTGCGTGTGTTTCCTGCTTGCTCATATTTCTGAGAATAATTGTATACGGGAATGTTTTTGTAGACTTAAAGGAGTGTTGTCACCTTAAAAATGAGTTGTTTGGAGTTTTATTTCAGTCGTGATGGTTAGGCTGTGGTTTAGGAAGAGGGGAGGATTGTTCACCAGCTGATTCACTCACTGCTGGTCCTTCCTTACTGTTTGCAAACCAAATGGTGAAGTAAAGCCACTTATTTCTACTATTTTTGCGCTCTTACGCCTTCTCTTGCCTTGCCAGATGACAGGGAAACCCTGTATAAGCTGTCAGGTCCTATACCAAGGGCTTTACTCCTCAGTCGATTTTGGCAGCTAGGTTTTTCATGGTTTTTTTAATTTTCTGTGAAATTCTTCATACCAAAATGCTCCATCATGTCTCTTCTTAAAAATTCCAATGATAAGGGGTATATTCTTAGAATAAAATATTGTATTTACGTAATACAAGAAATAAAAAGTAGGAACCAGCACATTTGTACTGATGCTTTTGTTTTTTCTTGGTTAATAAATGTGCTGTATCTAAATGGGTTTTCTCTGCCGGCCACGTTGCAGCATTTGAGTTTCTTTTCACGGCACTCATCACCTTGTTCGTGGTGCTCAGTGCAAGTGAGGCCATTCAGCTCTCCCCGTAATGGGGTGAGAACTGTGTGCATTGGGAAGTGACTTTGGATGTGCTTTAGATTCCTTAGGGTGGGAAGGATAACGTGCTGAGGCTGTCGCAGCCTCTTTACATTCCAAAACACTTCCTTAAGGATTGCGAAGAACAGGGATCAGCCTCTTTATCTCTGCAAAGCATTTGCAGCATGAATTGTTTGTACCAACGGTGCATTGCGAAATTAAAGTGTTTCCACTTTGTGATTAAAAACAATTTAAATACGACTTCCATGTTTTTCCCTCGACAAAAGACAAGTTCAAATAGAGATGATTTCAGTGGGACCACCAGCACAGGGTCTGGAGAGCAGAGATGTTTGTGCAGTTGCACAGCTCATTCCTGACATTGTTGTGTTCCAGAGGAAGGAGGGGCCCACATGCTCCGAGTATGGCAGAACCCAGAGCCAGATGGGAATTTTGATTGTTGTTTCTGATACTGATTCCCTTTAAAAAAAATAATAATTGAAAATCCCTGCCTTTCCCTGGTTGGAGGAGCTCTTTCTCTGATTTTTAGTGCTGAATGTGACATGGGGCTTTTGCTGCTCCTGAGTGCCCAGCTCCCACAGTCCAGCTGCGAGGCTTCAGCTCCGTGGAGGACTGGTACTTACCTGATCCTTCAGCATCTGAGCACGCAAACAAGTCACAGAGACGTGAGGAGAGACATCAGGGTGCCTGTTCACTGCTCCTGAGCCATTCTGTGGTACCAGCCAATTTACATTTCCCCGAGGGTGGAAACGTGCGTGGAAGGAGCCTTCTAAGGAGGGTGGTAACCTGGGAGTGTTTGTCCTGCTAGCACAGGGGAACTGGTGAGGGCCAGGGAGCTGAGCAGTGAAACGTGCTCCAAGTCAGAGTAACACCCGAGTGGGCAGTGGGCCTGCTGCTCTGATCCTGAGGATTTGGTCTCTGCCTCTGTGTCCCTGTTTTCTCTCATAAAACGCTTCCCTGCAGTGCTTCCCAGGGCTCTTAGGAGCAATGAGCAGTTAATATTTGTAAAAAGCTTTGAAGCTGAATGGTGCTAATTATTATTTAT
Organism: Bombycilla garrulus; assembly: GCA_013400315.1. Taxonomy (NCBI): domain Eukaryota; kingdom Metazoa; phylum Chordata; class Aves; order Passeriformes; family Bombycillidae; genus Bombycilla; species Bombycilla garrulus. The sequence continues at coordinate 49,745 of VXBU01017409.1, forward strand.
AGACATTCATTCTCACCACGGGTAGTTCTCCTTGATCCTGGGCATGAAAGGAAACCAGGACATTTGTAAGCTGGTCAGGCAGGAGTTTGACCTTGAAGTCTTTATGTACTTGTTTCCCCACTGGGTTCTGGGTGTGTTTGCAATATATTTGTCACGTTAAATGACCAGTTTGGGGATTTATTGTACCAGCCAGATGTGCCAGAAGATCTTTTCTTATTTTCCTCAATTCTGCTGACACAGGACATGCAGGATTTTGGCATGTCAGGAGGGGCCTGGAGACAGGGAAATGCCATCAGCCTGAGCTGGGTCGGATGATCAGCAGGACTGAATGTTCCACTTCCAGGAAAGAGAAAAGTCAGATCTTATACTTGGGAGAGTCACCATATTGCAAAGAGCAGCTGTTTTTAGCAGGTTTTGTTGAGCTGGTGTAACAGAATAGAAGGAGGAGAAAAGGTGTTAAACAACTGGGACATTTTTTTCCCCTGACAATCCTGTTTAGCAGATTAAGCAGCAGAAGGTAGGGAAACAAGGGAAAATCGGTGTATTGTAGTTCCTGCATAACTGGTGATAGTTCTGTAATTAATTTCTGAGCTGCTGTAGTTAAGGACTCTGCTGAACGGTGTGCAGGGTCTCTGCATTTAATTCAGAGCTTGAGGTGATAAACAAAGATTTCAGCATTCACCCAACCCAGTTTGGTTGTTGTGAAATTCAGTCTGTTGGTGTTTCGTGCTATTTGACATCACTTAAATGGGGCTTGTAAGGCAGAGCTTCGGGGAATTTATGGAGTCTAAGTGTCCCTGGATAAAGCTGCTCTTTGCCTTTCATATACTCTGCTTATTGATCTGATTTCCTGCCTGATTTCTCCTCTCTGCTGAGTAATGCATTAAATAATCAAGAGATTGTTCAGGCACCGCAAGGGGAGGTTGTTGGCAGAGCTGCAGCAATTGAGCACTCCTGGAAGAAAGAGGCCCAAGAAGTAAATGTTATGCTTATCTTGTTTTCTTCATGGAGTTCCTGTCAGCTCACAGAGCAGATTCTGTTCCCTGGTGAGTGTGGCAGCCTCAGCTTGGTCAGGGGAATTGTTTCAGTATAGGAAAGTTAATGTGAGGGGGAAAGAGTTCTGAGCCACAACCTGTTGTCTGTTCCTCTGAGCAACCTGGGCTGGTGGGAAGGTGCTTCAAGGTTCCAGAGCGTTCTGGGGCTCCTCCTGACACCCAGAAGTCTCAAGAATGACTCCCCTTAAGGAGTCCCCTCTCCCTTAGGGTTAGGGTTATGATTATATATCTGCTCAACAAGGATATTCTTTTCCCCATCTAAAAATACTTTTCCCTGAGTAAATCAATCTGCTTTTTAAAAAACAGGTTTTGGCTTTCAGTGCAGTTACCAAATTTTAAAGAATTTTGGTTCAGATTACAGATTGCAGAATATTCTGAGTTGAAAGGGACTCACAAGGATCATTAAGTCCAGCTCTTCAGTGAATGGCCCATGATTGAATGTGTCACGTTGGTGTTATCAGCATCTTACTCCAGCCAGCTGAGCTGATCTCAGGGTCAAAACATACAATGTAATAATTCAGTGAATGTATTTGAAATCACAATATTAGTTGTATAAATACTTTAACATTTGCAGTCTTGAAAAATTCTATTTCCTCACAATAATTGCAGTGCTATGAAACAGTTGACTTTTTGTTCCATTGTAAATTCTGGAACTGATTTAAAGGTGGGGGGGTTGGGCTTTTTTTCCCCTCCAGGGTGTTTTAGGGTATGTGGGTTTTCATAATTAGATTTCCCTCTACACCCCCATGTCCCACTGCTCAGCATTGCTGGACTTTCTACCACCCTTTGCTGCTCTGACACATGAGAGAAGAGGGCAGAGGTTTGCTCAGGTAGTTCACACAGAGTTTCTGTTACCTTTGTTCAGGTAAAAGATTTGTTCACGTGTGACCAGGTCCATCCCACTGAAGATGACAGGAAAGGTTCTTCCCCCAGAGGGTGGTGGGGCACTGAACCAGGGAATGGGCACAGCCCCAAGGCTGCCAGAGCTCCTGGGCCAGGGTGGGGTTGTTGGGCTGTCTGTGCAGGGCCAGGGGCTGGGCTCGATGATCCCTGTGGGTCCCTTCCAGCTCAGGGTACTCCAGTATTCTCCCTGGAGGGTGCTTGGTCACAGTTTAGTTGTGGGTGGTCCTGTGAGCAGGACTCTCATACTGATGTTCTCCTCCAAGCCAAGATATTCCATTTGTCTGTTCCCAGGTACGAGGGGCATTCACAGGGGTTTCTGGTGGGACTGCTGGGGGGTTTCTCCAGGGTCCAGGCAGCCAGGACAGGAAAGCAGCCTGGAAGGTGTGAGGAAAGAGAGTTCTCCCACACTGGGTATTTTGGTGAGAGCAGAGGGGGGCAGGCAGTGCTCTGGTGCTGTTCAGGTTGCTGGGACTGAGATGACCCCTGGGGGCTCCTTGTTTCACTGTGCTGCCAGCCAGAGCCTTTTAAAAAATAAATTGTTTTGTTGTTGTCAAAAATCTTCTTTTGGCTGACCATCACATGATGTGTAAGCAGCAGATTTTGTAAAAATACACAGATATAATAATGCTGGCAACTTAGAATTGTGTTTACAGAACAAAATGAATTATTTGTTATTCCTTTTTAAAATGCTTAATTCAGGCTGCCAGTAACAATGGGCTTAAAACCCACCACTGAACTGCTCATTAAGGCCTTCACCCTCAGCAGGTGCTGGCAAGAGAACTCAGCAGCTCTGACTTTTTTGCTGTTTTATTAGTGCTGTGTTTTATCTGCTTTGTCTCTGCCACAGCAGCGTTCAGCCAAGCATCAGAGATGGCACCCACAGGCCCTGCAATCTTCATTCAGCCAAGGGAAGGACACAGGACAATTGTTCTGCAGGGGGGAAATTGGAAAAATTCATTAACGAGGAAATTGGTGTTTTACGTTGGAGAGAGTGAAAGGAAAACACTTGAAGCCAGGAAAGGAGAGCTGGTTCTTGTCCAGGGCAAAACAAATGCCAGAGAGAATGAGGAAAAGAGACAGCAAAGAGATCTGATCTGTTAGGAGATACAAAGGAGTGAAGTGGGTCTTAAAGAAAGAAGGAGGAAGGAATTTTACTTGGGGAAAAAAAGGAAGCTGTGTCTCTGCATATGCTGGAAGAGCATTCCAGATGTGAGTGGCAGTGGTTAAAGCATCGTGTGTGAGGCTGTCCCAGCTATGGCTGTTCTGCACCCTACCAGTGTTGGCTGTGGTGGCTTAAATACTGTGTGACAGACAGCATGGCATAAATCAAGAACAAAGAACCAAAACCAAGGTAGTGGTGGGAGCAGGGAACCTCCTGGTCAAACAGAGTGGTTAAGAGGCAATGCCTGAGCTGTTAACTGGGAAAATGTTACATTTCAGGCTGTATCCATGTTATAAGAGCTCATTTGGCCGGGACTGGGAGTCAAGAATGTAAACATTTTTAAAGGGCTGTAGAGGTCTGGAGGAGTTGCAGGAGCATATATATGATCTAAAGACATCAGTGGCTTTAGACTTAGCTTTAAAAAAGTGAAGATCTATAGATGGATTTAATAGACCCCTGATTACTTAAAAATCTTTTTTTCCCCTCTTCCCAGTTGAGGGTAGAGGGATAACTAGCACCATCAGCCTCTGAAACAGTTAAATACCTGAAGAAATGCCTTTTGAGCCTGAGGGACCCTGTTTGTGGTACAGATACAGGAATTTGAACTTCATGGCTTGGGAGTTTCTTCCAAAACTAACAACCTGGATCCTCTCTCCAGCTCTTCTCTTAGGAAACGCCACCAACTCCTCACAGCACGGAGGCCCAGCATGAATGGGAACTGTGCTGGGGGCACCGACTGGTTGAGAAATCTCGAGTCCAGTTGTCCTGTGGAAAACAGAACAGTAGCAGCCCAAGAGTCAGAAGAAAGTTCTGTGGTGTTAGGAGGTCACAGCCCTGCAGTTCCCAGGACTGAGGGTAAGGATAAGGCCCTCAACCTTGTAATCTTTAAGGGAGATTATTTTTGGGGCTTTAAGGGGTGTTGTGTTTTGGGAAATGTTCCAGTATCACAGTTTGCACTGGGGAGTATGTGCCCTGCCTGTGCCAGGCTGTTCTAAAGGACAGGAGTTCACGGCAGAGTTCAGCATCTTGGCAAGGCCAGCCCAGGGCAGTGCCCCTGCCAGCCTGGAGCTGGCCCTGATCACATTCACTGCAGGCATCTGGAGCTGTGTGTGCCCACCGGGGACTGGCACTGGGCACTACTGCCTTGCACCACTCTGGTGAGGTGTGTGCTGCTGCTCAGCTTCCTGTGGGAGTCCTGCCAGCAGGCTGCCTCTGTGTGTCTGGCCTTGTTTAATTCCTGTGCTCTGCCCTTTGTGCCTGAATCCATCTTGCTTTAACAGGGAACATTAAGCACCACGGCTCACCAAAATACCCATCTGCTGGTTCAGTTCAATAGCAGCCTGGTTTTGTGTCATATAACATCACCCTGATAGTTCTGGCATCCTTAATTACTGCATGACTCAGATTTCTGATTTCAGTAGGAAGTGTTACTATGAAATGATGTTTTTCAATAAATTCTCTCCTCCCCTTGCAATGTTTGTTTGTGTCCCTCAGGTTTGGATTCTGAATGCAGGCACAACAGTTGCCCAGTAAGTCCCCAGATCAATAGCATGCTGTCTGCTCCTGAAGAACCTCACAGCTGCCATATCCCAGATGGAAATAAGAGACAGCTGGAATATTTTACTACCCAGGAACGCCATGGATGCTGTGCATTGTCTTCAAGCAGCAGTTCCCAGACAGTAGCTCCAGAGAAAGTGACCCTGGTGGTGGATGGCACCCGCTTTGCAGTGAATCCCCAGATCTTCACTGCTCACCCTGACACCATGCTGGGAAGGTGGGTCACTTCTGTTACCTTCAACGTACCTCAAGACAGTCTAATTTATTTTTTTAATGGAATAAACATGTAATGTTTGTTTTGTGATCTCATCTGTACACATGATGACCTCAGTATGAATTTGGCTGTGAGTGAGGCCCAGAAGACCTGACCAGATGGAGAGCTGGTAGTTCTCTAGATAAGTCTCCCTTTGGCCCACATCCATCCAAAAATGCACACTTTTAGCCAAAGGTGGTCTCCTTTTGCCTTCTCCCCAAGCGTTTGCCTGGTCTGTCAGCTGTACATCTGTCCCTAGCTGATAACCTTCCTCCTGAATGGGGAATATGATAATGCTCCATCCCCTTCTGCTGCCACCTCTCGATAGTTTCCCAAAAGAGAAGTTACTCAATCCTGCTGTGGGGTTGGAGCCTGTTGCTGCACCAAGAAATCCTTGTGTGCTGTATTGCCAGCACTTTCTCCCCTCTCTGACCAAAGGGTTCTGTTGGGTCACTGATCCTTGCATGGGTTATTGTGTAAAACAAGCAATCTGAAACCATGTGGGGATTTTCTGCCCCAGGACTGAATGATCTGTTCTTCTGGCTTGTTCCTTAGAGTGCAGTGGCCACTGCAACAGAGGCCAGGCCTTCCTGAGCCAGCTCTTGTCCTTACCAAGGAAGAGTAATGGAGTGGAGGTTTGAGTTACTGTATCTCTGTGTCACTGCTGGGCCTCGTTGAAGAATCGTGCAATGGCCTCAGCTGCAAGGGACCTTAAAGCTCAGTCCATTTCATCCCCTGCCATGGGCAGGGACACCTTCCACTGTCCCAGGTTGTTCCAAGCCCCATCCAGCCTGGCCTTGGACACTTCCAGGGATCCAGAGGCAGCCACAGCTTCTCCTGTGCCAGGCCATCCTTGCCCTCACAGGAAAGAATTATTTTAACCCCAGTGCACCATTTTTTCTCTGGAATAAATGCATTTCAGTGTTCTTGTGCACTTACATAGTTCTTGACCTGTTTCAGAATGTTTGGGCCAGGCAGAGAATACAATTTCACCCGGCCAAACGAGAAGGGCGAGTACGAGATCGCAGAAGGGATCAGCTCAGCCGTGTTCCGCACTGTGCTGGTAAGGGCAGCTCTGCAGGCAGGGAGAAAAGAAACAAACAATCTGATTATCACATGTGCTCAGCTGAGCCATCTCCAGGCAGCTGCACTCCCTGGGACACTCTGGTTTGACATTTTGCGTTGTGATTTCTAAAGAAAAAATGTAGCAGGCTTTGGTACAAGTCCACATTTCAGATTTTTGCTGGTGTTGCCTTTTACCTTTTCTATGTCCTGCTGTTGTAATTCCTGAACTATATCCTGACCTTGTGGTTGCATATAAATACATATATTTACATATATATACATCTCATATGGCACATGAGATGTTTTGAAACCCCGTGCCATCGGAGAGTTTTAACTGGAGCTCATCATCCATCAGACCCTAGAGGATCTTCAGAAAGATGTCGATTCTCAGACAAACAGGGCTGTTTTACTGTACACAGAGCCATAAATAGTTTCAGTATCTCTCCAATATTAGTAAACAAAATAAAGAACTAATTAGGAATTATTATCATAGTCCAAGATGTTCCTAATTTTTCACTCCTAAAACTGTCCTTTTATTCACAGGATTATTACAAAACTGGAATCATTAACTGTCCTGATGGGATTTCCATCCCAGACCTTCGAGACACATGTGATTACCTCTGCATAAACTTTGATTTCAACACAATCAAATGTCAAGATCTAAGTAAGTATGGAGAGAAATCAGCTCTTAAGAGATCATCTGCAGGGCATTCAGCACTCTGTTCCTGATTCAGTGCAGCTCTTAATCTTGTGCTTTAGTATTGAATTTTTAGTTTCTGGATTTCGCTGGGGCTCAAATTGCATTTAAACAGCTTTCTTTTGGCTGCTTCAATCCAAAGTGACTGAATCCTTCAGAGCACAGCCACTTTGCTCCAAAAGCAAATTATAAACATTTTAGTCTGTTTTCCTAACAGAGGCTGAGCAGAGTTTGCTTTTACTGCCAACAAAATGAAGGCTAAAAGCAGGGTTATAACCCCTGTCCAAAATGTACCAGAAAATCATGAATATTTTAAGCTAAAGGCTGATGGGCAGAGCAGGAACCAAGGATACTGAGTCTGCAGAGTAGTAGAATTCCGGGTCATGAAGGGATTTGATTGGGAGCAGCTTTTTGGTGGGCATGGTGGCGCAAAGAAGTACTTTTAACACAGGCAGGTCTGTGAAAGGCACTTTACTGAAATGGGGTGTGTGGTATCATAACACAGGCTGTGGGCGGAATTTCCTGCCCTGTTCTCTGTTGAGTGATCACAGAGAAGGCAGCAAAATGTACTTTCAAGGGCAGAGGTTGTTGCTGGAAATTCAAGTTACGTATCATAATGAATTAATTATTCAGTCTGTTACTGTTCCACTGTATTGATTGGAGCTTGGTGGGTTTTTGATGGGAAGGGAATGGTTCTGCAGTGCAATTTGCATCTCATTGGAAATGCAGTCTGCACTTCTGACTTTGCCAGTTCTGGATCTGGAGGCTGTTGATGTGTCTGAACATATGTTGAGCATTTTGTCTGAAGAGGAATTCTGGCTGTGCTCTGGGATGGATCTGGGAAGTGCAGAGCTGGGATATTTTCGTGCTGTAGCAAAGCTCCTGTGGCGTGTGTCTCCTCAGGTGCTCTGTTACACGAGCTCTCCAATGATGGGGCTCACAAGCAGTTTGACAGCTACCTGGAGGAGCTGATCCTGCCCATCATGGTGGACAGTGCCAGGAAGGGCGAGCGGGAGTGTCACATCGTCGTGCTGACCGATGAGGACACCGTGGACTGGGATGAGGATCATCCACCTCCCATGGGAGAGGAGTACTCACAAAGTAAGCGCTCTGCACTCTGTTCCACACACACCCAGCCATAAGGAAATTAAATCAAACACTTTCCTGAACTGGCTTCCTCCAGGAGGAGATGCTGGCACGTGCAGCCCTGATCTGTGTGCTCTGTATGAGCTGGTGCTGCTGGAGGCAGGGTGCCTGGCTAGTTAAAACAGATACCAGCACTCACTGCACTTTTCCTTCTGTTTCTGCCTCCCCCTCAGCTTTTTCCTGGCTCCTTAGTGAGGGAATATTCTTAGCTTTACACTCCCTTCACCCCCCAGTCTATCGAGACTGTGATGTGCATTTCTGCCCTCCTACAAGGAAGTACAATTAATACCAGTGAGGAAAACAGACACCTGAAGTAATTCTTGGAATCCACACCTGGCTTTTGGCACAGCAAGGCACGTCAGAAGCAGGGAGAAGGTTCCTCTTTGTAGATTCTAATCATCCCTTTTATTTCTCAAGTCCTTTACAGTTCCAAGCTGTACAGATTCTTCAAGTACATCGAGAACCGGGATGTGGCAAAAGCTGTGTTAAAGGAGCGGGGCCTGAAGAACATTCGCATTGGCATCGAAGGTAAAGTGCTGTTTCAGAAAGAGAAATGCATAACCAGGTGATTCCACAGTCAGTACAGCCTGTTTTCTTCTGGAATCCAGGCATTTCCTTGGTTGCTCTGTGTTTTATATTTATCTTAACTAAACCAGTTAAAACTTAGCATGTTTTTCCTTCACCTCTACTGTGTTCCACTGAAATTGGCATGGGGGGCTTAAAAGTTGAAGGAAAGTAAAAGGTACATAACATGTATGAGAAAGACTTGTCTCCTTAGGAATGAGGAAACAGGAAATGGGAATTAAATGCTTCCACCTGCTGATCCAAGCATTCCCTTAGGGAGCTTAGAGAATGCTAGGCTCTGTCCTGGAAAACTTATTTTTGTAGTGGCTGTTTGCTCACAGAATGGCTGGTGCTGTGCAGCACCTGCAGACCGACTACACACAGTGCTGCACCCTCTTGTCAGAAAATCATGGGATTATTTTGATTGGAAAAACCCTCTGAGATTATTGAATCCACCCATTAACCCAGCACTGCTAAGCCCACCACATCCCCAAGTGCCACATCCACACATCTTTTAAATCCCTCCAGAGATGGTGACTCCACCACTGCCCTGGACAGCCTGTGCCAGGGCTGGACAACCCTGGTGAAGAAATTTTCCCTAATATCCAATCTAAATTCCTCCAGCACAGCTTGAGGCTGTTTCCTCGTGTCCTGTCCCTTGTTCCCTGGAGCAAAGCCTGACCCCCACCTGGCTGCCTGCTCCAGTGTGGGAGTTGTGTGGAGCCAGAGGGTCTGCTCTGAGACTCCTTTTCTCCAGGCTGAGCCCCACAGCTCCCTCAGCTGCTCCTGGGGCTCCAGCCCCTCAATGTCTTTCTTGTTGTGAGGGGCCCAAAACTGAGCACAGTACTCAAGGTTTTTCAGCAGTACCCAGCACAAGGGGACAGTCACAGCCCTGGGCCTGCTGGACAGACCATGGCTGGTACAGCCCAGGTGTCCTTGGCCTTGTTGCCCACCTGGGCCCGTGTTCAGTCTTGACTCCTTCCATTTTCTCCCCACATAATCTCAAAACATCCTCATAGTCCTCCTGGTTTATCTGGCCCTTTTTCCTTCTCATCCTCACTGGCTCATTTTTTGGCACATGGGGATGACCTGCTCCTGGAGCTTTAAGTTTTCCTTCTTGAAGGATGTCCAGCTTTCCAGGACTTGTTTGCAGGGGAAAAGAGAACAGTCTTTTGTAAGCAAATAATGCTAAATGTGTAATCTGAATATTTATCTGGAATCTGAGCATTTGTCTACTGATATGTGTTTGTGTATCCCACCCTGACCCCACAGCCACTCCTGCCTGGATGTTCTGGGATCCTGTTGTCCCTTGGTGAGTCAGAGAGGTGCAGTGGGACTGAACTGAGTGGCTGTCTGTGTTTCCAGGGTATCCCACCTGCAAGGAGAAGGTGAAGAGGAGGCCGGGTGGCCGCTCTGAGGTGATCTACAACTACGTGCAGCGGCCGTTCATCCAGATGTCCTGGGAGAAGGAGGAGGGCAAGAGCCGCCACGTTGATTTCCAGTGTGTTCGGAGCAAATCCCTGACAAACCTGGTCACGGTGGGGGATGATGTTTCAGAGGACCACGAGGTTGTAATGCATCACCCCCCACAAGTGGATGAACTGGACAGGCTGAACGCACCCTTCTCCCAGATGGTTGTTAACGATCTACCGGATTAACGTGGCTCAGGGTGGAGAATCGTGCTGGATGTGAGAGCCTCTGGCCGTAGTTTCATCCCAGGTGATGGGACACAGACTCCTGCAAGGTGCTTTGTCCTCATTCATGCTCTTACTGCGTTGTCATATTCAAGCATGTTAATAAAGAGCCACACTCCATAGTCTTAATTGTGTGATCAAAAGCAACGTCTCCTCAGACAAAAAGAAATGACTTCTTGTTTCTACTACAAAGGCTTCCAGATTGTGGGTGCTGAATATTTTATCTAAACTTCTGAAAGAAGAGCACAAGTGTGTAGAAACGTCTTGTTTGCCGTGAGAGAGGACCTGGACCTGTCAAGACAAAGCTTTCCTTTACCTTTAGGCACAGCTTTGTTTTTGTGAGTTACAGAGGAGTGAACATCAAAGCAGGACAGATGATATTCTGTATCAACCAGCAGAAATGTAGCACAGTGTGACAGCAAAACCCTGAGCATGGAGGAATCTGTTTGCACTGCCACCTGGCTTTGGATCCAGCATGGTGTAGGGAAGGAGGAACCAGCTCCATAGGAAGCACACGCCTGTTCACAGGAATTCCCCACCTGTACTTCTCCGTGAGATGGAATCATTATTTATAGGGATGTTTTCTGTTAAATTCAGTAAAATGAGTAGATCATGCTGAAGGAAAACCCAAAAGAGACTGTAGCTGATATTTTACCAATAAAATAAATCTGTTAATAGCCAAATAGATGTAAGAAGCTTTCTAGAGGTGACTGTGCATGCTGAAGACTTTGAATTGTCTTCTCCATCCCCCTGCTAAGACAAATAAAGCCAGTGGAGGAGCTCCCAGTTTACTACCTGAGTAAAATCCTTGGTCTCATCAACCTTAGTCAGAATTGCTGTAGACTCTCCAAGGAGCTGCTGCTGCAGCTTTAAAAAGTCAGCTACTTTCTTCCCAATTTGGAGCTGACTGGATCATTTTGCTGTCAGGCAAGTAAGAAATACCAGTAGTAAACCAGCCCTCAGTCGAGAAAAATGCACATACCTGGGACCAACTCTCCTTTGCTGCTCTGAGTGTGTTATCCTGATCTCTGTCAAGCTCTGGGAATTTGGGTTCAGGGCAAACAAAGCTGTGACTGTAAGAACAGGCACACTCCAGGCTGGTTTAGCTCAGGTGGATTGGAGCCTCACTGCTCCTGCTCCTGCAGCACTGAGTTCCCTTGGGAGCTCCCTGTAGGAACTGGCTTAACCCTGATGAGCACACAGTGAGTTCTGCACTGCCCCAGCTGAGCTGAGGGCGCCCAGAATGGGGTTGCCTCCCAAAGCCATCCCTTCTGATGGCTTTGTAAAGGCTCAGTATACCCAAACCAGAGTTTTTAAACATGGTGCTGGTGCAAGGAGAAGCTGAAACCATTCAAAAGAAGGAGAGGGACACAAAGCTGGGCAGGTTAGTGCTGCTCTGGCAAAGGTGGTGAAACCTGGATTGGTGTAGGTGTTGAGTTACGTGGTCAGACTTGGCAAAACTGAGGCGTAGGTCTGACCCTAGAAAGTTTAATCCTTTTATGGCAGGGCTGCAACATCAAGCAAATTTGTATTGTTCTCCTTCTGACTGCCAAGAGCAGGGTAGATTGAGCACTGAAGTTTGCTGCTGGGTGCTGCTACGCTGTTTGTGGTTTTCAGTGCAAATAACAGAACAAGATCCAGCAGAAACTTTTAGTTGCAAGTAACAAATCTCTGCCAAGGAACATTTTAGTTTCCATTAGTGTAGATACAAGTTCCATTCTCTCAGTGTTTCTGTTCTTAGCTTCTTTCCCTGTTCAGCAAATTGAGTTCTTCTAAAAATAAGTGCCTCTGGGAAGATTTCAGGACCTCCTAAGAGTCCCAGGTGTTCAGATGCCCAAATTCCACTTGACTGCTTTTGGAAACTCCTCCCTGTGTGTCACTGGGTCAGTAGAGAGAAGTGGTGCCAGCACAGAGCTGGGGTGATGTGCAGACACTCCATTATTGCTCCAAAGGAATTGTTATTTATGTGCTAGAGAAAGGAAGACACACAGACCATGAACCTCCAGCAGGGGCCAGACCAGCCCCACTCCTTGCCTTGGTCATGAGCTGTTCCTTGGGACAAACACAAGCACTGGTGAGCCCAGCATTGGTGGAACTTGTCCCGAGGTCCTGAGTGCCTGGCAGTGATGACCCAGGCCCTGTGATTATGTTTTCCAGTTTGTAATTATTTCTCCAGCAGTGTCAGGTTTAAGTAAATGAGTCTTGAGCTGAGCTGGAATTGGAGTTTCCACACATGCTGCTCTAAGGACTGGAGTGTGGGTATTGTTCAGAGCTCCACCTCAACGGCACCTTTTGGGATCTGACAGATAAAGTACCATGTCCAGCCAAACCAAATCCCAGCCAGTGTGTCCCTGAGCCTCTGGAAGGATTCAGGCAGTTTATTAAACTGCACCGGCCCTCCCCTTGGCAGTTACAGACTGTCAATGCCTGTAGGGCTTGTGGTTCCCTGTACAATCAACTGGACCTTCAGCATGGGGTGGACATTATCCAGCTCCCATGATCTCCATGCAGTTTTTACCCCTTACCCACTGTAGTTTATTGGCTTTCCCAAGTAAGTATTCATTTTGGATTTTAAATTTTGTTAGTAGAGAGTTTTATTGGAACACCGAATCAAATTTTAAAAGTGTTTGCTTTTCCTCCTCTCACGGTCACTTACTTCAAGTACAAGGTCAACTGTTGTCTTACTCTAGATGTACTGAAGTGCTCCTGTGCTGTGTATGAGCCCCAGGTGTATGGTTTCTTTTCTGTATTAAAGTATAAATTGTACGTGACTTATTTGGCTCCTTTAAAAATTGTTTTAAATGTGGAGTAGAAGAACAGGCAGGGCATAGAAAGATACAAGGTTTAGTTTCCTTGCTTCATTAAGTGTGGTTTGTGATTCCAAAGTCTCAGGAGGAGTTTGGCATCACAGCCTGGTTTGGCAGGGAAGTGTTCCCACCATTTGTGCTGAGGCCCTCAGAGCTCACTTCATCCCTCATTGCAGTGATGCTCTAAAGGCAGCACAGACAAACTCCTTGACCCACAAACTGCAGCATCTCTTAACAAGCTCCAGTATTTCTGATCAGTGCTGTGAGAAGTGCTCTCCACTTCTACCTACTTGTCTTCAGAAGAAAACAGCTTCGGAGCAGGTCTGGCTTTGATTTCCATCTTCAGCCTTGGATGTACTTCCAGACTTCTCTTGATGAAGTTTGGGAAGGGCACTAAGAGTTCAAACAAGGTGGGATTTGTGTGAAGACCTCACAGCACCTTTCATTATCTAGAGAGGCTACAAGAAAAGTGGAGGAGGACTCTTCATCAGGACCTGTCCAAGGGGAATGGCTTCCCACTGCCACAGGGCAGGGGTAGGTGGGATGTCAGGATGGAATTGTTCCCTGTGAGGGTGTGAGGCCCTGGCACAGGTAACCAGAGAAGCTGTGGCTGCCCCTGGGTCCCTGGCAGTGCCCAAGGCCAGGCTGGACAGGGCTTGGAGGAACCTGGGACAGTGGAAGGTGTCCCTGCCATGGCAGGGGGTGGGAATGGATGAGCTTTAAAGTCCCTTCCAACCCAAACCATTCCAGAATTCCCTGATTCCTGTTTGTAAAACACAACAGACCAACAAGGGTGTGTCTACTAAGAGGATTTTATTTACACGACACAATGAGATCGCTCCATAAAAAGTTGACTACACCTGCCAAATTGTACAGTGCAATTTTGTAACAGCTTTTAAATATTTACAGAACACTTCTTCAACTTAGAGGTTAAGGCAGAGTCAGGGCACAGTGATAAGAAACACTTAGTGCAGCTTTGTGCTAGGCGTGATACAGAGATGAACTGGCAGCATAAGGTTTTCAGATCCATTGGAAATTCAGATTGGAATTACTTCTACAAATCCAGCAACTGCAGCTTAAAAAAAAAAAAAAGAGATAAAAGATACTAACAACCTCAAAACACAAAAAATGTAAAAATGTTTGGCTACGTGGGAGATGTAACAGGCATACAAAATCCTTACTGCAGCAGTGAACTATGGATCCTGGGAAGGAGACACTGTAGGAGACACTATTTTCCCTAATGCTGGTAAAAATCTGGAACAGGATGCAGGCTTCCAATGCATCTGGGATACAGAACCTCCCACTGCAAGGTGTGTCCAACAGGACTGAATTCAAAGACATCCAACTTTTGCTAGAAGACAACAGGAATAAGTAACCAACTGCTCCTCATGCCTTTGAAAACTTCACCTTGGACTGCAGTGACACACCTGAGGGGTCCCACTTCCAACACAGCACTGAAAATGCACAATAGACAGTACTAGAGAGTTGGTTTTTCACAGCAACTTATCACAACTTAAAATTGTTTAGCTTCTTCATCTTTGGTATTTATAAATAAAAATGCTGGTCCCTTTCAGTAAAGGGCTAAGTATGCAGCTATTATCTCAAAATAATTTGTTCCTAATCCACAGCAGCTTCAAAGGATTTTGATTTTTGTTTTTATTTTAAGGCAGTAACTAAGCTATTTGAAATTGAAAAACAAAATGGTCTTACATTAATTCCAATGGTTTATAAGGCAACATTTTCAAACAACTAGAAAAAACTGCACGATAAGTATGGAACAGTTTGAGAAGTTGGTATCAGTCCTTCATGCAAAGTCAAAAGGCAGCAGATTGTGATCTAGGGACGAGTTGATGAAAGCCTGATCCTGTAAGTGATTCCTTCCATTAGCCCTTATTCATCCGAGTGAGCCCTTCTGACTGCAGAGATCCTGCACTCCTAATTAAGGCTGGTTTTGCATTTCAGTTTGGTAGATCCAACTGCTGTCTGAACTGCTTATGGCAAGACATAAACTCGTAGGACACGTACAAAAAGCACAGGGGTGGTGAGGGGAGGACCCTGGCGAGTTCTGTACAGTACTGGCAGTCCCCCACCAGTCCTTCGGGATGGCACTCGAGTCAAGAGACATCTAGGTAAACATTCCCTAAAAGCACCTATATAAAAAAAAAGTTCCACTACAAATCCATTTTGTTTCATTTTCTAATTAAGAAAGTTAGGACTAAACAGACCTGGAAGCCTTTTTTTTCCTGTGAGACATCACTGGAGCTTTGCTTGTCTGTACTCCGGAGTTAGTGTTCAGCACCAAGAGAAGTTTGCAGGAATCCAAGACAATTTGAATCGAGACACGCTTTTAGAAACCTCATTGAATTGTATTTTTAATATCTGACTGTAAATTCCAGACTGGAACCATGCAGGCCTGAGGGTTAATGCCACCTGCCCCTGGAAGTGCAGAGTTAACTACAAACGGGCACAAAGTGGAGCTTGTGGTTAGAAAAAGGAATTAGGAAAAGCTCAGCAGAGGCAGAATCCTCCCTCCCAAAATGCTGTCGTGTTCTGAGAGGCTTAGGCGAGGAAAGGCACTTTGGGGCTCTCCTGGAGAGACCCTGATCAGAACTGAATGTACTTTTATAAATCAGAGTAGGTAACAATCAACACGTGGACACAGCGGGGTGCAGTGGGCCAAAAGTGACCCCATGAGGCACCATCCGTGGAACTCTGGGTACAGATGGTACAGCCAGGACAGCAAGAGCAGCTCTGTGAGGGAACACCAGGCAGGCCTCCATCAGCAACATTCCGATCCCGTCCTGCTCAAAACAACAGCAAAAAGGCCACAGAAGATGGATTTTGGCCTTTAAACCACTGGAGATGCAGCAGAGCTCAGAGGTGGCTAAGAAACAGCAGCAGCCATCTGGGAAGTCTCAGGGCTGGCCCAGCTGTGCACAACCTGCCCACCAAGGATCTGGTTCCTGGAATTTCCCTCCCTCTGCTCTAATTCCAGGCCCACTTATTATGTGACCAGCTGTAGTTTGCCTGCATTGTTTATGGATCCATCCTGACACACAGTAACTAAAACCTCAGCGCTCAGTGGAGGAAATGGCCTGTTTCTCTTCTATTTTGAGGAAAGAAAAAGTGTTGCAAAACCTGTTAATTTAGAAAAGATATTAAATGGCTTGAGGGTCACTTAGTACCAAAAGTAAAGTGCACCAGAACGGGGGGCCACAGCAACAGAGCTGAGAAATGCTATTGAAGAGGCTTCCAAGGAGCATTATAAAAACAGCACTACAAAGTAAGGTTAAGGCAATCCGAGTTGTGTCCTTCTGCTAGAGAGTTTCCTGGAGAGTTCTCTGTCTCATGCTTCAATTATTGCTTTGTTTCCTCTGTCCTGGAGTCCTCAGCTACTGGGCAAACAGTGCTGGCAGAATTGGCAGTGAGTTTGTCACTTAATGCAGGACTGGATGCAGTCCTATAGAATCCCGTGCTTTGCAATGCCAAAGGGAAAGCTTGCTCTCATCTCCCAATGGACTGGACAGTCTGGCAAATATAAAAAAAACTCTTGTTCCTGAAGCAGCAAAAGTTGCTGGCAGCAGAGATGATGCAAACATGTGGAATTTTTCAATGGCGCAGGAAAAAAATCCTTAGTAACAACCAAGTATGTAACAAAACAGGGTCTTGAAGTCTTCTCCAAGAGTTGATAGCCCTCAAGTTTTCTTTAAAAAAAAAAAAACAAACAAAAGAACAAGTTCTTTCATGGGTATAAACCCAAAGTACAGCAACAGAATTGTATGGCTCAGAAGTCCCAGGTAAAGCTGTGTTACTTCCCTCCTTTCATATAGGATGGAATTGCTCCTCGGGCTGTCAGGCCCTCGAAACGCTTGTAGGTGTAATTGATAAAAACCCAGTCTTTGTTCTTGTAGTCAGTCTCTGGGTGGTTGCTTGTTGCCACTGGGAAGACATAGAAGAAATAGAATTATCCTTTGGAATTGCAGAGTTTATTTTCATACAAAACACTGGATAAATGTTTCTAAAGGAAAAAAATATCCTAAACACAGGATGCAGCTTCATGCTTCAACCCCAGGAAAGAACTGCTGGGACACAGGACATGGCACAAGCATTTGAAACTAAAAGAGGGTAGATTCAGACTACATAGAATGAAGAAAATTTTTGCAATGTGAGCTGTGAAACACTGGCACAGGCTGCCCAGAGAGCTGGATACCCCATCCCTGGAAGTGTTCCAGGCCAGGTTGGACAGGCTTGGAGCATCCTGGGACAGTGGGAGGTGTCCCTGCCATGGCAGGGGGTGGCACTGGATGAGCTTTAAGGTCCCTTCCAACCCAAACCAGTCTGGGATTCTGTTTTTAAACTCATGAGCAAATGCATGACTATGCTGTGATCCTTCAGAGATTCACACCAAAACCTCCCCTTCAGTTCCATCCTTCCCTGTCCCTGCTCCAAGTGCCAGCAGGAATCAGCACCAAGGAGAACTTGCAGCATTGGGCTCTCAGGCCCTGCTGAGATTTGAACTTTCTGGAAGCTCTACTGCCTCTGAGAGCTGCCCTTTCTCAGGCAACTCCCACATCATTTACAAGCCTGCATCTCCTGGAACCCAAATTCCAGCTTGCACCCCCTGCACTAACTCAGTGAGTTAGTAAGATCTGACTAACAGGAAGGATTATTCTACAGGAGAAGAGGGAGGTTTACACAGAGAATCAAACAATCATTTACCTGTTGGCTTAAGGATATCAGATTCTGGAAATTCATCAAAGTTTGAGGTATCATCAATGCTTTTAATTTCTATTGAAATCGCAGCAGGTCTCTCTCTGCCAAGAAGAGCAGATGGAGCATTAAGATTTCAAAGGCAGACAAAGCAGGATTCAGCCACCTTCCACTCCTCAACAGAATCAAGACTGAAGGTACCTAAACCTCAGCAGGCTTCAGGTAGAGAACAAAATGTTCTCAACCACAGCTGGATAGGATAAATGCCAGTCAGCTGCTCCCTGCTGGCCTGAGCAGTCCCTAGACAAGAGCAGTTGCTTTTCTGTAAAGTATCTTACCTGATGTGCTCCCAATCAACCCCTTCAAAGAATGGGTTACTCTTTATTTCCTCCACACCAGATGCACCAATTCTGTGCTCCCATTCACAGCAAAATCTGGGATGGAAGGAAGAATGAAAATGAAGGGAGAATGAAAACGAAAGCATTCCATCCAGAAATGGAACAGCTTTCTGAACTGATACTGCTGCAGTTTCTTAACATATAAATGGAGCACACTAAGAACTTCCACATCCAAACCAACACACAAAGTTATGCACAGGAATGTCATGTCCAATGCCATAGTTGAGATGTGCTATTCCTTCTCAACAGGATAACGTGACCTTTCTATTTCAGGATCAGAGTAGAGCAGGAAAACATATACAGCCTAAAAAGCCAGACATTTATATTTCTGTCCTGAGAAAAGATACTGAAGTACAAATGAGTCAGCAAGCACTGGGATATATTTGTATCCTCCAGTGCATACAAAGGCAAAATCATTGTTGTTGCAAGAAGTCAGCTCTGTCAAAAGGACTGAGCTTGTGTCCTTCCATGAGAAGCCTGCAGGCAAAACAAGGATCAGAAACATTTTGCCAGAGTAGCAGCACTTCCATGGGAGCTCCTTTTTAGCACAGTTTAGTCAGGGACCCACTAAATGGCCTGAGAGATGAAAGTATCTGACAAGGGAGTTGAGCATTTGATGCGTGTGTGTAACAGTTTGTAGCATCAGGGTTTTTCCATGTGAAACAAGCCATGAGAGGCACAGAATACAGAGACAAGACAAGAAAATTAGTGCTGTATTAACTGGCAAACCATGGGGCTGGTACCTTAAAATAAGATCCTTTGCTTTATCAGAGATTGGAACCTCTGGAGGAAATGTCAGGGTCTCCTTCCAGTTCATCACTTTCTTATATGTCTCTTGAGGAGTCTCAGAACA
This sequence comes from Bombycilla garrulus, assembly GCA_013400315.1. Classification (NCBI taxonomy): domain Eukaryota; kingdom Metazoa; phylum Chordata; class Aves; order Passeriformes; family Bombycillidae; genus Bombycilla; species Bombycilla garrulus. The sequence continues at coordinate 68,609 of VXBU01017409.1, forward strand.
GAATGGTGGATAACCTGTAAAGAAACAAAAATACAATCTTGGATCAAGCAAAGCTGATTCCTGAAGTCAGAACACACCTCAGAGACCAGGTAAGGAGTGGATGCTCTGAGAACTTGACCCCAAGCACAGAAATAGGCTGCCCAGAGAAGCTGTGGCTGCCCTGGATCCCTGGAAGTGCCCAAGGCCAGGTTGGACAGGCTTGGAGCAACCTGGGACAGTGGAAGGTGTCCCTGCCATGGCAGGGGTGACACTAGATGAGCTTTAAGGTCCCTTCCAACCCAAACCAGGCTGGGATTCTGGGATTCTGGGATTCTTACATTACAGCTGATGTCCTGCTCCACCATTCCCACCTCCAGCCCTGCCCTGCCCGTTCCTTACCAATCAACATCTCGTACATGATGACCCCCAGGGACCACCAGTCACACAGCTTGTTGTATCCAGTCTGCATGAAAACCTCAGGAGCAATGTAATCTGGAGTTCCCACCGTAGAGAAAGCCTGCAACAAACACCATCAGTTGTGCTTCTGTAGGGAAAACTGCCTGACATGGACATAGGAACTTACACAACAGTGGTTATTTTGAGGAAGACACCAGATTGTCTCTGAGATCCTTTAGCAAAGGTGTTTAAAACCTTTCTTCTACGATATGTAGAGACAAAATCAACATCTTCGTGTGAAAGAGTCTTAAAATAGCATCAGGAAAACAGGGAAGGATATCACTGTCCTGGAATCACTGGGTATCACTGACCTTGGAAAGGATCAGCAGCCCTTTGTGAGACTGGAAGTGGCAAGAACTGATAGTTTTGGCTGGGAGACTTCAGTTATCCATGTAAATAATTATGGCAGTGCTATCTCTAGCACATATGTCACCAGCTGTTCAGCAGATGGATGAAGGACAAACTAGAGTCATTGCTCTTCTTCCTAAAAAATGCCTGAATCTTTTCCTTTCAGGATTGTCCACACTCATTAAAACTTCCATGTAAATCCACATTGCATTTGGATGCAGCACCTCAGCAGGAACATTTGCAAGCAGGTGGAACCTACTCACCAACTGCCGGCGATTCCTCTTCCAGGTCTCTGCTTTCCTTTTGGAATTCATGTTCTGGAAAGCTGAAGAAGATTCAATAGCTGTGACTGAATTCTATTTTTCACCAAAACCATTACACTAAAGGTCTCATTTAAGGTGTCTGTCAATACCCCAAACCTAAACCTCTCAGCAGCTTCCAAACCTATGGAATATGGGCAACACTTAATCAAGCCTTTCAGTAGCAAACCATGTTCTCAGGCTTGATGTAACTCCATGATCCAAGTTATTCCCCTTGAGAATAATCCTGGATACTCAGAGACAGTGCTGGTTTATTAATTCCAGCAACACTTCAGATCCAGCTACCAACTCACTGAGTTCTCATTTTATTACACATGCAAAGGGCTACAGCAGAGTCTGTCTCAAAGACAAACTTCTGGAAATGAAAATGGGTTTAAAGTAACCCAAATTATTTTACAGAAAATGAAAATCCACCTCAAGATGTAGAATAGATTATTAGAATCCCCACTGCAACCACACGCTCACACTGAAATAAGTTGTGTCAGGACCCAAGAGCAACCAACCAGGTACCCTTTGGAACCAAAGAACTTACTGAAGTCACTGGGAAGACTGTGATTCAAGTTCCTGTAAAATTCTGTCCTGTGGGCTTTCTTCAGTCCAGTACACAGACCAAAATCTGAGAGTTTTACATGGCCCTAGAAATAAACAAATCCAAAACCAGCATAAGACATTATCATAGTAAATCACAGCATCAGAAAGGTTGGAAGAGAACCCAACACCATCATCAACACCTCTAAATGATGTCCCCAAGTGCTACATTCAGATGCCTCTTGAACATTTCCAGAGACTGACTCCACCACCTCTCTGAGCAACTTATTCCAATGCCTGACTATTCCTGAAAAAAAAAAAAAAAAATCTAATCTGAACCTCCCCAGCACAACTTAAGGCCAGTTTCTCTTGTTCTTTCACTTGAGATATGGCAGAAGAGCCTGACCCCACTTGGCTGCACCTTCCTGTCAGGGAGAACAACAATGTCCCCCCCAGCCTCCTTTTCTCCAGGCTGAGCCCCCTCAGCTGCTCCTGGTGCTCCAGAGACCCTTCCCCAGCTCTGTTCCCTTCTCTGGACATGCTCCAGCCCCTCAATGTCCTTTGCCTTCCTTGTTTAAACCTAGCACTGCATGTGTACAGGGAATGAAGCCTTCAATACTTCCATTGCTACTCCACAGACAAAGCCCAGTGACAATTTACTTCAGGAAACCTCTACTCTGCAAGTTCCCAACCATTTCAAGGTGAAAGGAAACTTCTCCAAAAGCAGCTGCAGTCCCTGGGCTGTGTATTGGCTCCAAGAGAGAAAAAACACCCTCAGTTCAGTGACTGAATCTGTCCTGGTGAATAATGTGACCACACTGACTGTGTGCAATTTTTAGAAGTGTATATAGATATATATATATATGTGTATATCTATCATATATACCTCCTTTTCAAAGTCCTAAATGTATTCATGTCTAGATGCAAACATTCTGAATTGGACACACTCTTGGAGAAGCTGTGGCTGCCCCAGCCCTGGAAGTGCCCAAGGCCAGGCTGGACAGACTTGGAGCAATCTGGGATAGTGAAAGTGTCCCTGCCCATGGCAGGGGGTGGAACAGGATGAGTTTCAAGGTCCCTTCCAACGCAAACCATTCTGGGGTTCTGCAGTGATTCCAAAAGTGCATTATTCAGTAGTGGAAAAGTCATTATTTACTGCTGACAAACTCTTTCCAAGAAATCTTGATTTTAGGCAACCTTGGAGTGAGCAATAGGAGGACACTGAAACAGTGGTGCTTTCTGCAAAGTGCCTGCAATAACCAGGTAGCCTGGCCAGCCCTCAGGAGTACACCCTGATTCTAAAGGAGATTCTCCACTCTCAGCCTGGCTACTGGAACAGCCGTGCCCTTCACAGTTGGTACGACCAGAGCTGGCAAGTGGGAGTGTAACAGATGTGAAGGAAAGGGAAACAGCTTTGCCTAAGAGGGAACCGAAACCACGTGCTTTAAACTGCATCTGAAATAGCCAAAAATAGTTTAAACAGCTGTCAGAAGAACTCAAGGTCTGAGTGGAGCTGGGGTCTTCCCTGGCTTTTGGGGATTTTCCCCTGCAATTTGGAAGATGTGCCCTCAAAAGCTGGAAGGAACAGGGCTAAATAAACCATCTTCTACAGCTGTCAACACCCCTTCAGGTCAATATGAACAATCACAAGGCCTCTTTGCTCCCCCCCAGCCCATACCTTGCTGTCCAGGAGGAGGTTGTCTGGTTTGATGTCCCGGTGGATGAATCCCAGCTGATGGATGGAGTCGATGGCGAGCACGGTCTCGGCGATGTAGAACTGTGTCTCCTCTTCTGTCAGAGTGTCCTTCTTCATCAACAGTGTCATCATGTCACCTGGAAACCCCCCAGAGGTGAACACACAGGCTCCACTCTCTCTAAGTTTGAGGACATTTATAGAAAAAAGCTATTTCTGCTGCATTCAGCTAAAAACAGAGGCTGCCACACCTGGACACACTGTGGCTCTGTAGATAGACAGGGCACAGCAAACACAGGAACTAGAAAAATATTAAAGCCAAGTTTAAATACGTGCAACTCGAAGACCCAAACAGGAAATCTCAACCCTGCTCAAACACCTCAGTACTCTAAAAAGCAGAAATTTTGTTCTCTCCCACGTGTACAGTACAAACACCACTGCAGGGCACCCACACGCAATCTAGTCCCAGACTGCATTTGTAACGAAGAAATTAGCAACCCCCAAACAAAAGGAGAGCAGCCCTTGCATTCCAGACCGTTACCTCCAGGCAGGAACTCCATGATCAGGTAGAGGTTTAGCTTGTCCTGGAAACTATAGAACATCTTCACAACCCACAAGCTGTCTGCCTCCACCAGGATGTCCCGCTCTGCACGGATGTGGCCAACCTGGACAGACACAGTGCATGGGATCAGTTTTATTGAATGCATTTATTTCACAGGCAATTCAATTATTATTATTATCCTGAACAGCATCAAATATTGAGAAGACAAAAGTGAAACTTCTGACAAAGGCAGAAACACTATCAGAACTTCAACATGTTATGTTTGATGATTGTGTACATATATTTTATACCTATTATATATACAGCTAGTAAACCTATATATGATATAAATCCTATGTACAAAAATCTCAGTTCTTTACAAATATAGCTAATCATTAGATATCTTTTTGAAAACACAAGAGCTTCATCCTAGTGCTGAACATGTGACTGTCATTATATGTCCAGGAGTACTAGCAAAGAAAAGCCTTAAAAATGTTAAATGCTGCTGCTTTATGTCTCTGAGGCTGAATTCCAGCAGTTGTATCTCTGATCCTGGAAGTCAGAAATGCAGTAAAACACTGGCCTGGAAGTCTGCATTGAATCATTGGCACAGAACTTTGTGCAGAAAGAGCTCACTAGAAAAGAAGTCCTTGTGAATTCAGAGATTTTTCTGACTTACTTCCTCTTATAACAAAAGACGTAAAAACCCCCAGAGAATTTTTAGCTACTAAACTAAGGCACAGATGCCTGTTTCTCCTCTGCACGCACCACAGTGACCTCCCAGAGTGATCCATGGTACAATTCCTGCTCAGGGTGCTCCTCACCTGCTCCTTCTCAAGCATATCAGCTTTGCGTAGGATTTTCATGGCATAAACGTGCCCAGTGTCCTTCTTCTGCACCAGGCGCACCTGGGGACACACAAGGATGGCATCAAATCCAGCACTCCCTGCACAGCTCTTGACAAAGCTGGGTATCAAACCCTTGGCTCCCAAGTCATGAAATCACCTCAGATTATAAAACACAGGAAGCATTACAGAGTGCACAGAAATGGCAGAAAGTGCTGTTAATGCTAAGAGCTGCAGTTATTTTAACAGAGAGGACACTGAGGAATTCACACCTAAAGCAGGTGGTACAAAGCCCCTTCTCTGGAGGCCCCAGAAGAGACTTTGCAAAGGCCCTCCACCTCTCCCTAAGTCCAACCCCAGAAGTTCACTTTTAAAACCCACTGCAAAGCTGTATTTACCTGTCCATCGGGTCCTTTTCAGCATCATTCCATTTGCTTTAAAGCACAGGATGTCTTGAACCAGCATTTATTAGGTAAAAAACCAGCTGCACCTGACTGTTCAGCTGAAGTCAATCTGTGGTTGTTACACTTACCTCTGCTTGTACAAACACTGAGCAAGTCTTTAACAAACACCAGAGCCAGTTAAAAATACATGTAGTCTTTTTTTTTTTCCGGACTCACCTCTCCAAATGCTCCTCTGCCTATTACTTTTAGAGACTCAAAGTCCTCCAGTCCAAGCCTGGTTCTCTTCAGGCGAAGGAACTCCGTCTCCTTTTGTGCATGTGCCGACCTCCTGATTCTTTTCTAGAGTTTAAGAGACCCCAGTGAGAGTTCTGCAGCTGGGTTCCAAAGGGACCACAATTCCAATGAGAAACCCCAGATCTCCATTTAGAAAATAGAATTTCTCATTTTTAACCATTAAGATAGTTTTTACATATTCATTACCTCTTCATCTTTTAGGCCTTCTTCTTCCATCATTTGTTCTAGTTTCTTTTGTCTAGAGCAGAGAAAAATTAGAAAAATAAAGGGTGAATTATTAACCTTGCTTTTTAAACCAAATAAAAAATAAAAAAACCCAGGTTGAATCATTAATGCTGTTTCTTAACAAGGTGCACATACCCACAACCTCTGGGCTGTGCCAGCAAGTTACAGGTATAAGGATGTAAGGAGAGACTCAGACAGGAAATTAATTTTAAAAAATCTACTATCTAGTTTTATAATTCCAACCTTGTCCTCTCTGGTTTGAATAAACTAAACCTGTCTTGAGTTTCACAAATTATTCAAGTGTACATTTTTGCTGTACACAAATACAAATGGAGAGATCTGGGTTCTGTTCTTGTCTCTCTCTGGCAGCTGGGCAAGTCACCAGGCCAGAGCCATAAGAAGCATTTAAACACCAAAATTTTACTTACTCTAGGGAGAATTGGTATTCAGACATATTTAAAATTTCTCTGCATCTCAAACCATTCACATGCAAGATGAGAAGTTTTTTAGACTTCCCAATCCCTGAGATACTCAAAATATTTGGGAAGAGGAAACTTGTCTGTACATGTTCTCCCCCTTAAAGAATCAGAAATATTTACAGCCTTAGTACAAAAGGATTATTTGGGAGAAAAGAAAGGAGGAAGCAAGACTTTAGAAGGGGAATGACTTGTAATGATTATCCTCTGGGAATTTTTTCCCAGTGCCAGTCGTATTAACAGCTGGTCAAACTGGAACCGGTGGTTTGGGACATTACAAACGTACTAAAAAATTCCTTCTCTTTCTGCAAGTCATTCTTTGCAAGATCCTTTTCCTGTCTCCTGGGGCTCTCTGCAGCTGCTGTGATGTGATAATATTTGGGGTTATCATTTCAGAATCGGGCACAATGAAAATGCCCTTGGCTCAAGTTCCAGTGAGCCCTGCCCAGTCATCCCAGTCCACACTCAAACCAGCAACTCCAGTAGCTATTCTGTGCAATACACAGAATTAAATGGCTCAGCAGGACTGAGTGATGTCAAAGCCATGCTGAAATTCCCCCAAATATCTCTAACAGGGTCAATCTGCACTGCAGGGTACAGTGTCAACACCATTTAAACTCCAAATTACACACCCACAGATATCTGTTGTTACAAAAAACATGTAACTTATAAAGTCCAGTCTGTTTGTTCAGACAAGGTCTTGATCCTAAACAGAAAGAAAAAAAAAAGATTTTGGGAGTGCACAACAGTGCTCATAATAAGTAAATAAATTTTAAAGGCAAGAGCTGTGTGAAGAGAAAAAACTAATTAAAATAGTGATATTTTCTGCCTGAACTGGACATCAGTCTCTCTTTACTCATTTGAAGCTCTAAAGAAAATATCTTTGCACTTTAATATTTTTTTCTAAATTGCTTCCTCATTTCTGCAGCTCTTGTAGTGAGCAGGCACTGGGGAGCTCCTCGTTGCAGCTTTGGCAGCAAAGCCAAACCAAAACAGAAGCATTTTCCAAATTCTGGTTATAGACTCCGTGGCAAGCTGGGAGAACAGCGCTACAACTTGGAGATATTCAGCAAATCAGAGGGTTCCAGCCAAAGGAAAGTCACACAGCTCAGTCCAGTCCATTCTGGATTGGGAACGTAAAGAGGTGCCCCAGGCTGAGGTCAGTCACCCTGAGTGCTCCCCACAACAGCCCCTCCCTGGCTCCTTGCATTGTCCTCCCGTCCATCCTGCCCACGCCAGGGCAATCCCAGCACAGACACACAGACAGGATTGGGAGCAGCCCTGGGAGGACTCGGGGGTGCACTGAGGCACAGCTGGACACACCCCAATCCAGACCCCACCGAGCCCTGGGCTGAGCCCCCAGCCTGGGCAGCATTCCAGGGGATTCTGCCCCTGTGCCCCACTCAGGTGAGACCCCACCTGCAGAGCTGCCCCAGCCCAGGGATTCCAGCACAGGAAGGACCTGGAGCTGCTGGAGAGTCCAGAGAAGGCAGCAGGATGATCAGAGGGAGGGAGCAGCTCTGCTGGGAGGAAAGGCTGGGAATGTTCAGCCTGGAGAGGAGAAGCTCCAGGGATGGAGAGCTCAGAGCCCCTTGCAGGGCCTGAAGGGGCTCCAGGAGAGCTGGAGAGGGACTGGGGACAAGGGATGGAGGAACAGGACACAGGGAATGTCTTCCCACTGCCAAAGGGCAGGGTTAGGTGGGATATTGGGATGGAATTATTCCCTGTGAGGGTGGGCAGGCCCTGGCACAAGTGCCCAGAGCAGCTGTGGCTGCCCCTGGATCCCTGGCAGTGCCCAAGGCCAGGCTGGACAGGGCTGGGAGCAGCCTGGGACAGTGGGAGGTGTCCCTGCCATGGTAGGGGTGGAACTGCATGAGCTTTAAGGTCCCTTCCAACACAAAGCAGTCTGTGATTTTATTATTTTTGCTTTGGCTCAAGAAAACTAAATTCATTCCATATAAATTTTGGCTCTTATCCAGTATGGAAGGGAAACAAGAAGGATTTTGTACCTCATCTCTCGCTCCTCGTGCTGGGCAATGAGGTTGCTGTAGAAATTTTCCAGCGTCACCTTTGTCATCGTGACTCTCTCCTTGGTGTGGTTACTCATGGACGAGCACGGCGTAGGGCCTGTCATGGCCATGGCTGGTAGGAAAGGAGAAGGGAGGAACATCAAACATTAAAAATGACAAATAATCTTCAAACAAGAGCCAAAACCCATTAAATGATGCTTAATCACAGAGTTCAGATTTTAACAACAAATATCACCAGTCCAAGCCGAGCAGGGAAAAGTCTTACAAAATAAAAGGTACAAGTCAAACTTCCTGTTTTGAACATTTTTGATCTGAAATTAGAGGGAAGGAAACTTAAGAAACTCAGTGCCTCAAAAACCACAATTTCAGCCAGTACTGCAAATGTTTATTGCTCCCACCACATTCTACCTTCAATGAATGCTCAAAATTCAGGAATATCACACTGAAACAACTAATCCAGAAGTTATTCTTCCCATAACCCCTGCAGAAATAGTTCCACCAGTTGCCTACTGGCTCTTCTGCTGTGAAATTTATCTAAATCCTGAAAGTCATCTCAATAAGAGAGCAAATGAGGAATGAGCAAAAAGGGCATTTAGTTGCCCTTAAGCACTTTTACTAGATGTTTTCTCACGGAAATGTGGCCGAATCCAAATGTGGCCAAATCTCACAGAAATGTGGCCTCTGAGCAAGTTGTAGTTTAAAAAACAGCCAAAACCTTAAACCCTAGTGTAAGTATCTGACATATTTATTTCTAAGAAAGATACATGTATTTTAATATCCCTTCTATTTCTGAGAATACAGTATATAAATATCGAAATGTGGCACCGCCAGCCAGTAGCAGTTTCAGTATGTTTGACGCCCCAGCTCTATTTCCTGACATGCATTTAAAAAGCCCCAAAGATTTCAAATGTACAACTACACCTCACCCTGGTTCTCCTGGACACCACATAACTCACAGCAAGAATTTTGTGAATTTTGTAACTATTACTAGAAATTGCAGACAAAATAGGTGAGACACTTGCCATTTTTATAACCTTGGCACTGCCAACACACTCAAATGACTCTTTCTGTTCACTTTTTGCAATCTTTACGAGGCCTCACCACAGGGCCCTGCAAACCATCTCCTTCCCAGACAGCAGCTACATGTGTGCTGCCTTTACAGCCCCTCGTGAGACAGCAGCTGGTGAGGATCTCCAGCTGGGTGACTTTTCAGATGGAATTACATCTTTATGTGAGGTGGAATCATGGGTTTGTGGAAGAGCAGCTCAGAATGACACACATGAGTGGGGGGGTCACACTCTGCCAGTACCCCTGGATATGGGGTTACACCCCAGAGGTGAGTGCTTACAGAAACCGGGACAGCACACCCGGAGATGTGGGGGTACACCCCCAGAGACGGGTGTTACACACTCTGTGGTTGTGAGTGGAGGTGTAAAACCCACGGGCGGTTTTCACTTCCTAGAGATCAAACCAGGGAAAATTATCTGACAAAAGGGGGCGCAGAAAAAAAAAATAAAAAAAAAAAAAATAAAAAAAAGAAAAAAGGAAGGGGAAGAAAAGAGAAAGTATCAGTGCCAAGCCACCTGTTGGTGCTCGGGGCCCCTTCCACGGGGATGGGCGCTCAGAACCCACCGAGCACCCCGGGGGCCGCGGGACAGTGCGGGGCTGGCCGCCCCCGCACCGGGGCTCGTCCGGGGAGGTGACACCGGCGCGGCATCGGTGTGGCGGCCCCGCGGCCCGACCGGCGGAGGAGCCCGGCAGCATCCCTGGGAGCGGACAAAGGGGGCCCGAGCCACCAGCAGAGGAGGAGCAGGGGATCCCCGCTGTCCCCGGGCCCGCAGCGCGGCCACCCCGCAGGAGGAGCACCCGCCGCTGGCCGG
>VXBU01017409.1:91411-108572 GCA_013400315.1 Bombycilla garrulus
GCTCCCCCCCGCCCCCCCGCGCTAAGCAGGAAGAGGGGCACAGGGACCTCCTCCCCTCAAATCTAAACCGTAGAAGAAAATGAAATTCCCCGACATAGCGAATTTTAATCACAATGCGGCATAGCACCTCTTTTCCTGTTGGTTTTTAACAGTCTTCTCTTACCCGCCCGCACTTTCCAAACGGGGCCTCCATTAGAACGTGTCACTGCTGAAGTTTCAGGGGGAAGTAGCCAATAGAGTGACTTCCCTTAGAAGTGAATGAGCACATGCGCTGTGTTAAATATATGTGAACTTTTTTCTTATCCTAGCAATGCATCGTGACTCTTGTCCGCTGGACTGCAAGGTTTACGTGGGTAACCTTGGAAACAATGGCAACAAAACGGAATTAGAGCGAGCTTTTGGCTACTATGGACCACTGCGCAGTGTATGGGTGGCGAGAAATCCTCCTGGTTTTGCCTTTGTGGAATTTGAAGATCCTCGAGATGCAGCTGATGCAGTAAGAGAACTAGATGGAAGGTAAAATGTGCTTGTGTGCTTGGCTTGGCTGATCAAAATACGAAACATTGTAGGAGTGATACAGTTTTAAATTGGGAGGCTTAAGTTGTTGATGCATTTCTTGTGCACTATTTATATGGTACTATAAGGGTGTTCTTATAGTGCAGCAACAGAATCTCAGAATGGTTTGGGCTGGAAGGGACCTTAAAGTCCCCCCAGTGCCACCCTCCCTGTGGGCAGGAACACCTTCCACCATCCCACACTGTTCCAAACCCCATCCAGCCTGGCCTTGGACACTTCCAGAGATCCAGGAGCAGCCACAGCTTCTGTGGGCGCCCTGTGCCAGGGACTGCCCACCCTCACAGAGAATTTCTTCCCAGTATCCCATCTATCCCTGCCTTCCTTCATGAATAGCATTGTAATGGTTAAATTTGCACTTCACAGTTGAACTCCCAAGTTAGAANCTCACGCCGCGGCAAGGAGCGGCTGTGGAGCGGATCCCCGGGCATTGGCCGCGGGGCTCGGTGGGAAATGGCGCTTCCCCTTCCCATTCGTGCGCGGATCGCCCTGATCCTAATCCCGATCCGGGAACAATGGAGCCTCCCCCGCGCAGCGCCCTCTGCAGCTCCCCCCCCCCCCCCCGCGCTAAGCAGGAAGAGGGGCACAGGGACCTCCTCCCCTCAAATCTAAACCGTAGAAGAAAATGAAATTCCCCGACATAGCGAATTTTAATCACAATGCGGCATAGCACCTCTTTTCCTGTTGGTTTTTAACAGTCTTCTCTTACCCGCCCGCACTTTCCAAACGGGGCCTCCATTAGAACGTGTCACTGCTGAAGTTTCAGGGGGAAGTAGCCAATAGAGTGACTTCCCTTAGAAGTGAATGAGCACATGCGCTGTGTTAAATATATGTGAACTTTTTTCTTATCCTAGCAATGCATCGTGACTCTTGTCCGCTGGACTGCAAGGTTTACGTGGGTAACCTTGGAAACAATGGCAACAAAACGGAATTAGAGCGAGCTTTTGGCTACTATGGACCACTGCGCAGTGTATGGGTGGCGAGAAATCCTCCTGGTTTTGCCTTTGTGGAATTTGAAGATCCTCGAGATGCAGCTGATGCAGTAAGAGAACTAGATGGAAGGTAAAATGTGCTTGTGTGCTTGGCTTGGCTGATCAAAATACGAAACATTGTAGGAGTGATACAGTTTTAAATTGGGAGGCTTAAGTTGTTGATGCATTTCTTGTGCACTATTTATATGGTACTATAAGGGTGTTCTTATAGTGCAGCAACAGAATCTCAGAATGGTTTGGGCTGGAAGGGACCTTAAAGTCCCCCCAGTGCCACCCTCCCTGTGGGCAGGAACACCTTCCACCATCCCACACTGTTCCAAACCCCATCCAGCCTGGCCTTGGACACTTCCAGAGATCCAGGAGCAGCCACAGCTTCTGTGGGCGCCCTGTGCCAGGGACTGCCCACCCTCACAGAGAATTTCTTCCCAGTATCCCATCTATCCCTGCCTTCCTTCATGAATAGCATTGTAATGGTTAAATTTGCACTTCACAGTTGAACTCCCAAGTTAGAAATTACTTGCACCTTTTGTGTGCGATAATGAAATCGCAGATGGTGATACTATAAAGAGGTGAAACTGATCATGGAGATTCTCCTTTGCTCTTTCCCTGCCTGCTTAATTGGCACGGCAGTTTTGAGAAGCAGCCAAACCTTTTGTTTGCCAAAGAATCCCGGAATGGTTTGGGCTGGAAGCCCATCCAGTTCCACCCTCTGCCATGGGCAGGGACACCTTCCACTAGATTAACCAGGTTGCTCCAAGCCCCATCTAACCTGGACAATTCTAGGGAAGGGTCACGCTGGAGCTGACTCTGGGCACTGTGCTTCGATGACAGAACATTTTTGCCCTTACCCATTTTTTTTGTTTGTTTTCTGGATTGTATATGCTTTCTTCACTGCTGCCTTCTCCCTGGAAATGCTAACCAGTGTCACCCTCTCTTGCCAGAACCCTGTGTGGGTGTCGTGTCCGAGTGGAGCTCTCCAACGGGGAGAAGCGGAGTCGGAACCGTGGCCCCCCTCCATCGTGGGGCCGGCGCCCTCGGGATGATTATCGCAGGAGGAGTCCCCCTCCTCGGCGCAGGTACCTGGGCACAGCACAATCCTAGAGCTCTTGGCACAGTTACCACGTAGCATCCTAGGAGCAGGCTTGTTAAAGGCATGTTGATGGATGGCATCCATCTATATGATCATGATTCGGAAATGACAAATGCTAAAAAAACCCCCCAAAATCAACCCCCCACAAAATCGAGGTGAACTTGAGTTGTGTTGAATGTTGTTGGCTTTTGTCCATAGGTGACTGTGCAGTTGGTAGTCAGTGCCCTCTGTCCTGGGCTTATCCTCCTTCCTCTTAAAACCTGCTCATCTTCTAGTCACACTTTCCCTTTCTTCCCCATACTTCAACTTAGGCTGTTCCTTTCCTTTACTCCATAATGGCAGAACATGACATACAGCAGTTTAGCATTTCCATACCAATGGGTTTTTCCACTTTGTTTGCAGAACTTAAATACTTCCCAAGCAGGCAGCTGTTTAATAATAGATTAACAGTTGCTCTGAACATCTGGAGTCTTGACACTTTAGTGTTAGCGTGGAAATACGGCATCGTGTGACAATCCCGTCACTTGAGGTTTGCAAACCCAGTTCTAGCATATAGCAGGATTTTTGGGAATTGGCACGTTCTTGGACCCAGACTAGTTTGTCTGGCGGTTTAAGTGTGCACCGTGGTTTTTACAGGACTGAATTTACCTGTGGCAGGTGAGTGAAGTCCTCCCAAGCCAGGGTTTCAAGCTTACCCTTTTGCTGTTGAAAAAAATAACACATTAGGGGTATTTGTTAGCTAATAGATGGTTGTACTGATGGCTTGTTTTTCATTTTTTTTATGCTTTTTGGTCCATCTATTAATAAAAATGAACCCGTTACAGAGTCACCATCATGTCTCTTCTCACCACCCTCTGAGTCTGCATTAGCCAGCCAACTAGCCCTTTCAGCGTCATGTGACCAGCGCGCCCCATGCAGCTTGGCTGGTGTCGTTTCACATGACCCAGGCATGGCCAGTCGTCAGGTTGCACCGCCCTTTGGTTCCCGAGCATGCTGTTTTCTCTCAGCCTTCTCTCCAACCTTAACCAAATCGGCAGCAGCCACCTCGACCGCCCACACATTCCCGGCCAATCAGCTCAGCTGTTTATTTACCAAATGTCTTCACAACAACTACAGCAGCAGCCTTCGGCTAACAAAAAAGCAGGAAAAATCCACAACACCCCCTTCGCCAACCAACTAAATACAACGCAACATCTGGCAAAACCTTTTCAGCAAATTCTTCTTGGCAGTCAGTCCGGCAGCCTCACCTCACCATTTCTAGCTTGTTGAAACCAAAGACTTGTAAGTTTTTCCTGCTTATACAGTTTACTGCTGGTTAAAATAAGGAGTAAGCGGCTTATAAGTAATTACTTTTCTCAATCAAAGGCTGGCTGTGCATAATTGAGTGGTAACGTACATATGTTGCTTGAGAAAACTTTTAAGGGTGATATGGAAGCTCTTACATTGTGAATAATGTAAAAACCAGGATATTTGCATGTGAGATGCCAAACTAAATTTTTAATGAAGCTCTAACAAATGTAGCTTTTCCTTGCCAGAAAAAATCCTATCACCTTTAAATGGTTTTACTAACAGTTTTCAAAACTTAAAACAATTACTTTTTGGGATGAACTGGGCCGAGCTAAGGTTATATTTTTAATTTTTTATTTTTTTATAAGAAAATAGTCTAAACACACTCTATGGCATTAAAAATGACAATCACAAATATGCAGTTCTAATGTAGCACTTAATGGCATTATCAATATTGACACTGAGCGCATTTTCACTTTTTTTTTCCACTTGATATCTCTTATGTCTTGTTATGGACCTTTTTGGATTGCATGGGTTCCAAAACATTTGCTCTGTGCTTTTTTTTTTTTGAACCACCTGTGGGACTTTGGTGTGGTGTTCTGGGCAGTGTATTTAGTTGAAATGGAAAGTGTTGCATTGGACAACTCTGCTCTGACGCGTTCGTAGTTAAGTGAATTCGTGGTTGGAAACGTGCTGTTCACACTGAGCTTGGTTTTACTGCCTAATCTTTCCATGCCTTTTACTGGATGATGGATGCCAGTTATTCTTGGCACGTTCCCTGGGCCCAACAGTGAGTTTGACAAGTTGGGAAATGCCTCACCCCATTAAAGCTCAAGGAATGGATAAAGTGCCTCACATTTGGTTTTCTGGTTCTAGATCACCGCGAAGGAGAAGCTTTTCCCGGAGCCGCAGCAGGTACGAATCCCATCCCTGCCCCATGGACTTCTCCAGCCTGGGGAGTTGAAAAGAACAGCCCAGAACTGCCCCATGCACAATCAGTAGTTTGGTAAAAGGGAAACTGATTTGCTTCTGTCACGTTGTTTGCCTGAAATTACTGAGTTGTTTGAGATTCCAGGGATAGCAGTGGAAGGATACTGAGAGAACAGAAGTGGTTTCCTTTTTGCAGCCGCCTGAGGTCTTCTGTCAGTTTTTCCCAAAGTTTAGGTGTTAATGTGCTACTCTCTCACAGATACTGTGAGGATAGGAAGGAAAGGACATTTAAGATTGAGTCCAGCCGTAAATCAGAATGTGATTAGGTGGGATGCTGCAAAAAAAAAATTTGCAAAGTACTGCATGCATGTTTACAGCACATTATAAGCTGTTGGCTCAGGCTGATTATTCTTCCCTCAAGAAAGGGTTAATAGCAGCATGGGTAACAGGTTTCCCCTGGTTGAATAGTTAGAAACCTTCACTCCTGAAGGGAAGCTCCTCAGGGAGCCTCCTGGGCCTGATTAAGCTTTGCTCTGATGATGTGGTGTTGTGATCTGTACCAGGTCCCTCTCCAGAGACAGAAGAAGAGAGAGATCACTCTCACGGGAGAGGAACCACAAGCCTTCTCGATCCTTTTCCAGGTCTCGCAGGTAAGAGGAGTCTTCAGTGTTTGTGTGTTCTAAGTAAATGTAAAAATTACTTTCTGTGCCTTGCTAGAGAATCACCTCTAGTGTCACAGAAGATTCTTCACCTTAAGCAATAGAATATTCAGTTTTATTAAATAAACAGTATTTTGAAAATGCTTAAATATCACCTCCTGATTGTGGCTGGGGGGAATTAAAGGAAAATCTGCTCCTGACACCTGATCCTAACCTTACCTGTCTGTTGTTCTTCAGTCGCTCCAGGTCAAATGAGAGGAAATAGGACTGTGGGAAGGAGCTGTGTACAGGAAGTCATGAGATCCGAGGCCAGGAGTATGTACAGAACATTGTTTTGTTTTGAAACTTCATAAAGCTTGATGCATTTTTAAAATGTTTTAGCTGTTGAACTTGCTTTGTTCCTTGTATCTTGTAACAGGTGGCAAATGTAAAGATGTGAATCTGTATATGGTTCTGAGCAGATCCTATGATTTGTAATATTAATGGTTTTCCAATGTACCATTAGACATGGGGTGTGTGCGTGTGTGAAATGAGGAATGGTCTGTGTTGTGTGGCTGGCAGGGCTGGGGGTGCTGGGGCTCAGCTCAAGGAAGGGGGGGGTCAGGCCAGGAGCAGAGCATGACAGGGTGCTCCATAGTCCGTGTGGGAAAGAGTGGTGAGCCAGCAGCATGGGGAGGGAAAGGGTTGGGGGCTGCAGCTTCATCCAGCTCCAGTTCTGACTGAGCTGCTTTATATTCCATGAAATAAAACTTCTTAGCTACGGGGTCAGTTAATTTTGTACTTGGTGTGAGTAGAGTCCTTAATTAGATAATTGTTGATTGACCATGTATTCCAAAAGCTCTGAATAGACCAAATCCACAGCAAAACTGACACCTGGAGTGGATGTGTTGTGTCTAATGGTACATTGTAAACATTAGTTATTAAACATTTCTTTACTGTACAAGAATTTTCATGTCACTTGTAAAATGTCTTTTGTGAGATCTTTGGGATTAAAGTTTTGGTTACAACTCGTTGTTCAGTATTTAACTCGTCCCTGACTGTTGTCAGTCAGTGCACCTGGCTGTAACACACCTGTGACATGTCCAGCACAGCTGTACCTGCTCCCCTCTCTGTGGTGAGGTGCAGGGTGTCACTCCACCATGGCAGTCTAATCCCTGTTTTACAGTTCAGCTGGGGTGGGCAGTAGCTGGTGCCAGCTGACCTCTTGCATAACAGTGAGCCCTGTAGTGATTCCTTGGAAAACCAGCTGGAGATGCAAAGGGTCACCGTGGGCTTTGCGTGCCAGCTGTGGATTGGGAACAGCAGTTGAGGTATTCATCCTATCTCAGTCTGGAAATTGCAGGTCTGGGAACCAAAACTTACCCTGAAGGTTCACTTCCTGTAGAAATGCAGCATGGCTGGAGAGCAGGTGGGGCTCCCACACTGCCCCTTGGATCTGAATCCCAGGGAAGATGTGCTCCATTGGTTCAGTTGTGTGCTTTAGATTAAATCCCTCATGATAAACGCTGCTGGTGGAGTTTCCTTTGCTTGGTGGTTTCCAGGCAGGGACACGGTGATGGTGAACCCATAAGGGAAGCATGTGGCTGTGCTGCCCCCTTGGCTTGCTGAGCTCAGTGTCTGGATTGATTTATATTTTTTAATGACTTAGTGTTATTTATGGTTGGATTGGGTCTTGAAGGTCTCTTCAGCCTCAGTGACTCAGGTTGTGTTGATGAGTTTTAAGACCGTGTGTCGCTGTGTCTGCCACCTCGTGTCCCAGAAACGCAGGGTGGCCGCAGGTGCTGCAGGAGGCACTCGGGGCCCGAGCTGTGCGGGGTTCAGCGGTGAGCTGGGAGGGCCGGGCCCGTCCCCGGTGTTTGTTTTCCCGTGCGGAGGGTGAGGGAGCGGCGGGTGGAGCCGGCTCGGGCCGTGCAGTGCCGCCGGTGCCCGGCAGAGGTCAGCGCGGCTCCGCCGGCCCGGCCCGGGCCTGTTGTGTTCGCTCCGGGGCCTCTGGCAGTGTCCCATGGGCAGAAGGGTCACAGCCCGCGGTGCCTCTGCCGGCACAGACGTTCCTCCTGTGGTTACCTGGGGGAACAAGGAGCCTTCAGTAGTTCAGCTACTGCAGCAGAGAAGTCTGAAGTGCCGGAGACAGTGGGAAGCAGGTTGTGGTTTTCATACGCAAGTGAGTCCTGCAGAACTGGAAACGTTTCCGTTTCAGGTTTCTGACTCTTACTACTCAGCTGAATGAAGAAGTTGCCCCTTAGATCAGAAGTGTGCTGGTTTTTTATATAATCAGGTGGAGGTTTGAAGTGGAACACAATGAATAGCTTCTAGAGAAAGATGGGAATAAATAAGCAAAAAATAGGTAAAAACACTGTCTGGACAGCCCTTCCCCCATGGTATATGTAACAAGAGCTATTTTTGATCTACTACCACATTTGTGGATTTCAGGCGTCCCCTTCCTGTCTGAGGGAGTGACCAGCCTGGGAGTGTTGTGTTTAAAAAGTTTGATCTCAAATTAAATGCACAAGGAAGTGTTGGTGTTCTGAGGCCAGGGACATCCCTCTCCTCTCCCCAGAGATTCTGACACCAGGAAGCATCCCCAGGCAGTTTGTCCCTGCCAGGGTAGGACAGAGGGACACTATCCAAGGCTCCTTGGCAGAACCCCAGCCCTGCTCTGGAGACCCCTGGTTGATGGAGCAGTTGCTGCTGCCTGACACCTTCCAGCTTGTTTCAGGGCCTGGTTTCATGGTGCTGACAGTAATGATTTACACTGTGTTTCTAATTTGGGGAGAGGTTTAACTGCCTCTGCATCTTGGGGTTAATCCTCAGAGGTCCTCAGCAGTGCCTGAGCACAACCCAGTTATTTTCTACACTCTCCCTAGGGAGAGCATTGTGTGCAAATGGGTTTGCAAAGAAAAGGATCTTGTTTTTTTTCTTTTTATGTACATGCTGCTCCTTGTTTATGACCAAAGATTGTGTTAAGAATGTGCCTTGCACTTAGAGGAGAGGTTAAGGATGTCCTTGCTTTTGTTGGGATTTGTTCCACTGGCCTTCAGACAGGGTCATGCTTGGGTGAGGAGTTGTGATCCTCCCAAACACTGACAGTGCTTCTGGTTAAGCTGCTCCATGTGGAGGATGACCTGTCCCTATATGTGTGCTAGTTAGGACAGAAACTGGGGAACAGGAAAGCTGACAGATAATGTTAGAAAAGCAAGGGAAAATTCTTTGAAAAATAGATTTGTTTTTTGTCTGTTCCACTCAGATTCACCAGGTTTTAGGGTACCTTATCCTTTTAGAGCTGACCCTGTTCAGAAAGCTGAGGGAGGCAGTGTGGATCATGCCCAGTGTAGATTTCAAAGCCAAACCTTGGGAAGGATTGCTGCTTCCCTCTTCCAATTCCCTGGCCAAAGGTGCAGCCTGGCAATTTCTGGTTTATCCTGTAATAAATGGATTTGCTTCCTCTCTGAGAGCAGAAAAGAGCTGCAGAAGTCCAGAGCCAAACGTTGCTCTCTGAAAGAAGAACTTTTTCATTCTTGAACAAACAGGTGTGCTATGTTAGCCCTCCTCATCCTCCAAACCCAGTCTGGTTCTGGATCTTTGCTCTCCTGTCCTCCAGCCACAGTGGGAACTGCGCTGTTACTGATGGAAGGGCCTTGCATTTCATCCTCTACCTTTGTATTTCCTTCTCAGTGAAATCAGAGAAACGGGAGAGACACCACACAGTGCCCATGGATCTTCTGCAGCAGCCTGGGCCAGGTTATACCTCTACCTCTGAACCTCTCCTGCTTTGGTGGGGGTCTGTCAGCGGAGCCCAATGCTGGAGGGACTTTTTGACCTATAGATGTTTTCAAGGTTTTGTGTTTATTAATAGAATCATGGAATCACTAAGGTTAGAGAAACTCTCTGACACTGAGTCCAACCATTCCCCCCCAGCACTGCCCAAGCACTTCACTTTAACTTTTTTGTTTTCATAGCTTTTTACTGCTATCACCTTTTTTCAGTTTCCAGTTTCATTTGCCATGATCTCATCACCATGACCTACCTCAATGTCTCCTGATACAGAGATCCTGAAACTGGCTGAATGTTGGACAAACTTTTTTCTGCTGGACTTAATCCCTGTACCCGTGTTCAAATCCTGCCCCAGAAATACTGTCCCAAAACCTGAGCTGCAGTCACCACCACAGATCAACCTGCTGTAGTGCTGTTGTAGTGCAGTCTGTTGGCTGGAAAAGGAAAAAAAAGTGTAAAAACTGGAGCATCAACCCCTTTTGCAAACAAAAGACTGAAGGGCATGAGTGCAATTCCAGTTGCTCCGGTTGGACCTCAGCTCCTGCACAGGGCAGTGGCACAGTGCCAGGACTGCCTAAAGAGGCGGCTCCCCACTGCCCTGCTGCTGGAATGCAGCTGCCTCCAGCTTCACACCTCAGCCTGGCTTCATGCTGCCTGTTCTGCCAGAAAGAGGCAGAATGAAGGCAGTTTCTGCTCGGCCCTGCGTTGCAGTTGGTCAATCAGGGGCTTGCCGGAGCTGAAGCCTTGTTCCAGGCTCTCACACGAGAAGTGTTCTGGCTTCCTCGAAGTACCAGCGCTGTCTGGGGTTGCTCTTTCGTTTCTGCAGTTTCACTGGGCCACGGTCATGAGTTCCTCTGTTAATGCCTTTCAAGCAAACACGGCTGGGGACTAAAATAAACACAGGATCCAGACAAATATAAAATAGACATGCAAGAGGAACACTATGTTCGTTCCCAAGTGATTCATTTGGCTATTATTTAATAATTTAGTGGCTGACATAACTTGGAGCTGAAAAAATCTTCACATTGATTTGGGTGGTGTTTCTGCTCCATCCTCAAAGTCATTTTAGCCGTCAGTTTTTCTGTGGGTGTGATCCCAGTTGTCCTTCCCATCTGGATCCTGTGACCATGTCCAGCGCTGTCACTCCACAACCTCCCTGACTGGGAGGAGATTCCTCTTGCTGCAGTCACACTGTTTGTTGTTCTTGGGCATTTTGCTGGATAACACAGGGGTTGTGCTGTGCCACTGCCTGGTGCCACCCCCAAAATACCCTGAGGTGTGTGACAGGCGCTGGGCAGCCCCAGAGCTCTGTTGGGACCGTGCTATCAGGGTGCAGCAGTGGTATCAGGGTGGGGCACTGTGTCACACGGGCTGTCATTGGGGAACATCACCCCTGCCAGCTGTGAGAGAGGCATTATCTCCCTGTGGGCAGAGGCTGCTTAGAACATGAATATTAGGACATGAATATTCAAAAATATTCAACAGGAAGCCCTGGCGCTGTCCCAGCCCTCCCTGCTGATGGAGAGTTTGCTGTCAGTGTTTCACAGAATCCCAGAATGGTTTGGGTTGGGAGGGACCTTAAAACTCATTTTGTTCCACCCCCTGCGATGTGCAGGAACATCTTCCACTACCCGAGGTTGATCCAAACCCCATCCAACCTGGCCCTGCACACTGCCAGGGCTGGGGCAGCCCCAGCTTCACTGGGCAGCCTGTGCCAGAGCCTCATCCTCATCCCAGGGAGGAATTTCTGCCCAACACCAGTGTTATTCACCTCCTGCACTGGGTGCTGCTCTTCCTGGTGCTGGATTGATCAGCTTTTCATGCACTTGTACTATAAACTTTGTGGGAGGAGGTTGCCCAGCTGGAGAGATAAGCTCCAGGTGTGGTTTGCTGCCAGTCCTGCCAAGTTGTCCTTGCAGCTGCCTGGCTGCCACGTGCCGCTCAGAAACTCGTGGATGAAACTCTGCCAGATTTGGAGTCAGGAGTTCCCCTGTGCAGGGAATGTTTGACAGGGACTCGTGGGGTATTTTTTGATCTATAGGTATTTCCAGGTTTCATAGAATAATGAAATCATTTAGGTTGGAAAAGCCCTCTAAGATCATTGAGTCTGACTTCCCCCAAGCACTGCCAGGTGCAACACTAAGCCATGTCCCTAGATGCCACATCCATGCTTTTTTTTTTTAAATACTTCTGGGGAAGGTGACTGCCACTGCCCTGGACAGCCTGTGCATGTGCTTGAAAACCCTTCTGGTGAAGGAATTTTTGCTGATATCCAACCTAAACTACTTCTGGTGCAGTTTCCTCTCATCCTGTCCCTGTTCCCTGGCAGCAGAGCCTAACCCCCTTCTGGCTGCCCCCTCCTGTCATGGAGTTGTGCAGAGCCAGAGGGTGTGCTCTGAGCGTCCTTTTCTCCAGGCTGAGCCCCTTCCCAGCTCCCTCAGCCTCTCCAGGGGCTCCAGACCCTTCCCCAGCTCTGTTCCCTTCCCTGGACATGCTCCAGCCCCTCAATGTCCTTCTTGCCCTGAGAGGCCCAAAACTGAACTGAGAACTCGAGGTGTGGCAGCAGCACCCAGCACAGGGACAGGGGAACTTCCCAGCTTTACAACATCCTCTCCCTTTGTCTCCCTCTTGCTCCCTTTGTGGATTTACAATTGATAATCTACAAATCTCTCAGTGTTCTGCAAAGCCAAGGTTTGTGCAGAGGTGGGAAGGGGTCTGGTGCAGCATTGCTGCTGGTGGGTGAAGTACAGAACATTTCCAGCCTCTGTGGCACTGCTGACCACAGCTCCAAGTTACAGCAAATTTTTTTTTTTTTTTTTCTGAAACTGAAAGAGAAAGGTTTTATTTTGACACTTGGAACTCCCTGACTTTAATTTCTTTGGAACTGGGCAGAGCCCCTCTAGTGTGTGGAGCACGTCCATCCCCACAGCCCAGCTCAGGGTCAGGGGGAGTGAATGCTGCTCCTCCATCCCCATTCCCAGCAATCCTGCTCTGCCTGACATGTAGGAGGAAAAGTGCAATCAACCCTTGCCCCAGTGTCAAGGTGTTGGCTGCCATATCATCACCTCTGCCTTTATTGCCTTCTCAGCCGTCCCTCCCATTACCTCTGCTGTGCTCCGGGCTGTGCACGAATCACTGTGCAAGGCAAGGCTCTGTCTGTCTGTCTGTCCGGCAAGGACCTGCTCCTGCCCTCCCACCGATCCCATTTCAGGACATGTTCAGGGTCTGCCCCTGGCCCTGCCCTCGCTGTGCCCACGCCCAGCCCCACTCCTCTCCCCCCAGCACAAGGGCAGAGTGAATCACAAGGCTGTGCTCAGCGGGGGCATTCCTGAAAGGTGTGACTGGAGATCCCGGGAGATGGTGACACATCTGAGCCAGCGGCTGTTGGGATGGGCAAGCAGGCCAGCAGGCACGTCCCAGAGCCCAGGTTTGTGTGGGACAGCCCCAAACTCCCACATTTGAGAGTGGAGATGCCCCATCCTGGTGTCTGGGTGCTCCAGGCAGAGGGTGCCCCGTGGAACTGGGATTGTTTCAGACGTGACATCGTGAGCAAGTGCTTAGAGCTCCCCATCCTCACCTCCTCACAGCTGTAAAGGCCCAGATCGAGCTCCCAGTGGATTTCAAACCATCGCATGGCTTGGAGAGCAACAAATCCCTCCTGACCAGCACCATGCCACTCGTGCTGTGCATTGGGAAGAAATTTTGTCCATTACAGCTTCCACGGGCTGGGCTGCACTGAGGGCTGAGCACCCATGAGCTGCAAGGACAGGAGCAATCCTGCCCCACGCTCTCTCCACTTGCTTATCCTGCTGGATAAGGTCCTGCTGTTCCTCCCCCTGCCCTCACTGGGATGCCCATGGGGAACTGCTGGCTGCAAAACAACCCCCAGTGGGCGTTTTGGACGGACCTTGTTCCCTGCAGGAAGCTCTGCAAGAGGCTGGAGCCGCTGGCCTCTGTTGCCAGTGGGGTGTCTGTGTCCCCTCCGGGCATCTGCCCCGTCCTGGCGCGCTCGGGCCGTGGGCAATGAGGTGGAGCAGCAGGGGAATAAAGGGGCAGCCGGGTGCAGGGTTTGGAGCCAGGTACTGCGGCCGCCCGGCCGTACTCCGAACAATGAGGCCTTTGCTGCCAGCAGAAAAACCCCACAAAGCTTCCAGGCTGCTCATGGAAAGTCAGTGAAGCAATTACGTTAATGACTATGAATGGGGCTAAAAACAATCTTGGATGAAAATGAGTGAGGGGCCGAATGAAGCGACCGATTCATAGCCCGGCTCCAGCATCCAGGAATATTTCCAGTAAGCAAAGGCCTTGTTTTAGGACCATTTGTGCTTGGTGGGACTCTATTTCCACTCTGCTGGGTCTGGTGTCTCATCAAAATGCCTTCATAAATGGGGCAAACAAGGGCTGGATATGGCAGGGGAACAGTCAATTAACACGATCCGAGTTCTTTTAGGGGCAGAGTTAATCAAGCATTCAGCGTTTTGTCATTCTTGTCTTTCTTTCCTGGGAAAATCCTATTAGAATAAAATCACTTAATTGGGCACTTCAAAGAGCTGATGGGAAAACGGGCTTCGCTGGGATATAAACGCCCTCCAGCCGAACACTGGGTTCATTTAGACTTCTGCTGGAGCGTGAGGGTTTCATTAAAAGCCTTCACGTTTCCCACTTAAAAGAAAAAATCTTGTTAGCAGAGATAATAAAAAACCCACACATTAAAAACTCGTGGTGATTTGAGTCTTGCTGAAGAGGGTTTTTAGTGCCGGAATACTCAGCACTTTGTCACTGGCAATCTGCTGTCCTGAGTTGAGCAATTTCCACCTGCCTGGGATGTTCTGGCAAATAAAAGCTGTTTGAGGAGGGAAAAAAAAAATCACTCCTGTGCCCCGTGGAGTGGGACACAGCCCTGGCTGGACATTTGGGGTGTAGGACAGTGTGTTCTGCAGGACTGAACCCCAACCCCATGTGCTCATCCCCACTCTGTGCTGGGGCAGAGATCCTGTGTTAGCTCCCCCCATTTTCAGGGTGTTTGCCTGGGTAGAAATTCACCTTTTTGCAGATTTATGTTTATCTCACCTTAAAAAATAAGTGTGCCCTGATCTCTGCCGTCTCCATTCCAAATGATGAGGGATGCTCATCTGCCCAAATCTTTGCTGTTTTTTCCCCTCTATGCTGACTGATCTAACAGGAATATTACTTCCCAAAAAAGCAATAAAAACCCCCTTGGCCGTGCTTTGCAGTTGGTCAGTCAGGGGCTTGCCGGAGCTGAAGCCTTGTTCCAGGCTCTCACACGAGAAGTGTTCTGGCTTCCTCGAAACACCAGCACTGGTTGTTGCTCTTTCGTTTTGTTCATTTCGTTGCTCTTTCACCCCCCGCAAAAAACCCTCTTCACATCGACCTTTGACTACTAAATCTCAAAACCGTGTAAAATCCCTCCTGGCAGGAATTTGTGTGCATTTAAAACAGTCCTGATGACACGGGGTGTATCTCAGTGTGTTATCCCTGTGAACGCAGTTCCACGAAGCCGCATCTCCCCGTTCTCCATCCTTCCCGAGGCTGGAGCATTCCAACCCCGATTCCTCCATCCCACCCAAGCCGTTCCCTGCTCCGCGCTGGAGCTCCCGCCCATGTCCCTTTGGCTTTTGGGGGTGCTGCTTCCCGAATCAGAGGAGGACACGGGACAGGGACGAGATGCGGAGTGAGAAGCGATGTGTCCGGGCACGTTCCCTGACGGACTGTGCCGGGGATGGGCTGAGTCACACTCCGGCTCTGCCTGCCGTGAGTAATGTGTTTGCTTCCGTGTCTGCAGAGGCTTCCACTCCCTTCGGCTTCTGCGGGACCCACCTGGGGAGATCCCCTGGGAATTCAGTGCTCCCGAGGGCTCCCCGGCTGAGGCAGCGGCCGCTGCTCGGTATTTGGGTGCCCCCGGTGCTGGGAAGGAGGTTCCTTTGAAGGCTGTGAAATATTCATCGTTTAATATATTCCTTTTGCTTCCAGGCATCGGGACGGGTTATTCAAGGAAATGATAAACATGGATTCTCCCACGACCACACCCCGCCCGGGTGGGGGTTCGGGAGCCCCGGGGAGGGCGAGCCGGGGACAGGGGAGGTGACAGATCCCAGCTGTGGCTATAAATGGTGAGAAGGAAATGGCCCATCAGCCCTCAGCGCTGATCAGAAGTCCCCAGTCCCGTGTCTGCTGTCCTCCTCCTCCTCCTTTTCTACTCCTCCGTGTTGTGGGATCAAACACCATGAATCACCTTTGGGATTTTCTAGTTTTTAAAAAAATCCTGTATTTCCTTCTTAATCACTCTTCCCCCCCTTCCCCCTTTTTTCTCTGGTAATGCCACTGCTGATGTGCCCATGGACTCCCTGACCCAGACCCTGACGCCATTCCTCTCCCCACTTCCCATTTCCATTTCCCATTTCCAATCCCAGACCGCTTGGCTGAAGTCTCCTCTGATATCGGTGTGGCTGGAGCTCCCCTCTCCCAGAAGAAGGGAAGCGAAAGTGGAGTTTGCAAGATCCAGAAACCTGCCCATACCCCCCTCCCCCATCCCAGCGTGGGGGGAGTGAGCCCTCACCCCACCAAAAAAATCACTGAGAGAATTGCAGAGTTACTTTCCTAAAGGAAAATCTATGTCTGATTGATTTTCTTGCTGGTTTGGTCCTGGGATGAATCCCTGGTGTCACTGGGATGTTCCCAGCAGCCAAGCTGGTTGGTTATCTCACTTTTTGAATCCCTCACTCTTGCCTCAGTGCTTGTGGGGCCGCTCTGGGTTGCGTAAAGTCCTTCTTCTGCCACTTCAAAAAGTCGATTGTTTTATGTTCCCATTTCCTTCTGTGCACTGGGGAGGCAGGAGGGAGGGGGCGTTTCACAGAAAAAAAGGGATGCGTTTTAAGCAGGGAGCATCCTCTGGTAAATGCTGCTTCATCCCAGAGTCTCAGGTGGCACTGGAGCAGCTCTGACCCGGGGGATGCCCACGGCTGGGGTGGTGCCGATTGCATCCCTCACATCCACAGGGAACAAACCCACACCTGCAGCTGGAGCAGAGCTGGAGCCTGGCAAGGAAATGATCTGCAACCGCCCAGCACCTCGGCTACCTCTGCAGTGAGGCTCTGAAAGCTGCTCCCTGCACCCAGGAGCAGAAATCATTCCCAGGTGGAAAAACCAGTGACAGCTTCCCTGTCCCAACTTGCCCCCTCCTCTCCCTGCCTATTATAAACAGAAACATGGGGTGAATTTTGGAGCCTTTAAGTCCAGACTGCAGCTTTCCAGGATGGATTTTCAGCAGGGTGTGGCATGAATTTAAGATGATTTCCCATTCCCCATCCTCCTTTCACGTTTCCTATCCCTCCCACTGTGCCTGTCTGGAGGCAGCCATGGGGCTGAGCAGCCACCACTGATCCAAACCCCAGCACTCAGCACAACCCAGCTCCACGGAGGGGGGATGAGTGATTGCAAAATCCTCTTGCAGCGTGTGGCAGCCTCCAGCCAAACATGCCCGAACATATTTTCTAGCAGCTCTGGCCAGTGGGAAGCTGCTGGTCCAGCTGGAAAAAGCAGGAGTGGTCTGCACACCAAGGGTCCTCCTCAGCACCGCAGCACCTGCTGCCTCCAGGGGCTTTGGAGGAGACCTGGCATTCCCAAGGGATCACTTTAACCTGGTCTTTGTCACTTGGAATTGTGCTGTCACCTCCTTGTGCCCATGGGAGCAGGTTGTGTTTGTCTCAGAGTGCCCGAGCTGTGAGGTCTGGCCTGGAGGGGGCTGCAGGACACGGCGCCTGCGCCCCGCTGGGCTGGCTCCAAGGGCTTCCCTTCCCTTCCCTTCCCTTCCCTTCCCTTCCCTTCCCTTCCCTTCCCTT
>VXBU01017409.1:109928-134587 GCA_013400315.1 Bombycilla garrulus
GGAGCCCGGCGGGCGCGGTTCCACCGCCGAGCATCCTGCGGGGCCGGGCGGGGACCGGCCACCCCCGTGCCAGCCCCCCGGGCCCTCGGTGTCGTGAGCCGGGCGTTCTCTGAGCGGGATCAGCGGTTTCAGCCACTCCCAGATGCGGGTGCCCCCAGCCCCTCCTGCTCGCCCAGCCTTCCCCAAACTGGTGTGACTGGTCCTGGGTGTCGCAGGTGTCTGTGGAGCTCTGCTGGGTGTCCCCCAGGGGTGCTCTCGTCACCCAGCTCGGCTGGAAGAGGTTTTAGCGTGGCCGTGCACCTGCCACTTCCTCGCTCAAATCTTGGGGTTCCTGTCGGGAGCCTCGAAGCCCTTGCTGGGCAGAGGTCGCTGGAGGCGGCACCAGCCCCATGGGAGGGGACGATGACCCGGCCCTGGTCCCTCCCTCATCGGTGGCTTTGGCAATCTGCAGCCGTGAGTCAGGGCGAGGGTGTTATCTTGAGGCTCCAGGGTGGCACCTGAGTCGCGTCGGTGACCTGAGGATGGGGACATCGGCTCGTGACGCAGGCGGGGAGGGCTGGGGGGTGTCTGGTGAGGGTGACGGAACGTGTCCCTCTCCCGCTACCTGCCCGGGCTTGCCTGGACATGCTGGGACTTGCCTGGCAGTGAGGTCACCCTGGTCTGTGAGCTCAGACTGCCCGGAGATAGGAAGTTGGATTTCTATTTTTACTCAGAGATGCTGGGTCTGAGCGCAGGGTGTCCACAGGGGTGGCCCCACGACTGAATGTGGTCCCCCAGCCCCCAGCTGGGCACTCCCCAGCTGCCCACTGGCACACCATGCTGGTGCCATAGAATCATTGAATCATTAAGGTTGGAAAAGACCTCTGAGATCCTCGAGCCCAACCACTGACCGATCCTCACCTTGTCAACTTGACCAGAGCTCTGAGTGCCACGTGGTGGAATGTGGGGAAGACAATGTGGCACAGGCAATCCAGAGGGGCTGCAGGTGCTGAATTTGGGGAGAAATCTTCCCTGCAGGAGGCTGAGAACTCGCTTCTTGGGAAAGTTTGGGGATGGGGAGGATATTTTGTGACCTGGCTTTGGGAATCCCAGATTAGGTGGGAAATGGGAGCAATGAATCTTCCTTTTTTAAGCTGATTTAATGAGTGTGGCTGCCCCGGCGGGGCCTTAGCTCTGAAAACTCAGATCCCAGAGCAGTGCTGACTCTTAGCTGGACTCAATGATCTTGGAGGTGTTTTCCAGCCTTAATAATTCAGATTCTGTGTCGAGGTTCCTCATAAGTGTGGGTTAGTGAGGGGTCCATTATCCCCACACTTGTGTCAGGGGCAGGACTGCTCAGATGGAAAGGCTTTGTCACTTACTGGAAGGTCAAGGCTTTTGGCACCGATTTGAAAAAAAACAAACAAGGTCTTGTTTCTGGTTACCCAAGAGCTCCTTGCAGATAAGGAGGGTGGTTAGCAAAGTGGTCAAGCTTGTGGCATGCTCTTGCAGTTGCTTGAAGGTTTCCTTACCACTGGGTCTGGGTTCTTGAGATGAAGAAACTGGCCAGAAAAACATCCTGTTGCTTCACTTGCCCGTGTGCCAACTTGCCCTTGCTTGCATGGAGGTGGGAATGAGCAGGTTGGGCAGTGTCTGGGGACCAGGGGAGATCATCCTGGTGTGGCTCTGAGCTTGGCACCCCGAGGGTGCTGTGGGTGGAGCGTGTGGCAGCGTGGAGGTGCTGGATGCTCTGACCTGGCAGGGCTCTGCCTGCTGGAGGAGGAATGGGGAACGTTGCCATCTGCACCTTCCCCACCCTCCTGTGTCGCACTGGGCTGTGTCTGACCTCAGCCATGCTCAAGCCTCTGCTCAAACCTCCAGAGTCAGAGTCCAGCTGTGTCAGTCCCCTCTGGGCTGCCTCACTGCAGACCCAGCGCAGTTTGTCCCACCTTGGCTGCCGTGTGCTTTGCCCTGGTGGCCAGCACTCCCCTGTGTTTGCTCCCATCATCCCAGCCCTCCTAACTTGCTCTGGTTTCCTCCCAGCCGCCAGCATGCCGCTGTCCCAGAGCAGGGCTGGGCAGACCCCGTGCAGCAGCAAGGTGTGCAGGAACCTCTTTGGGCCCGTGGACCATGAGCAGCTCCAGCAGGACTTTGAGGACAAGATAAGACAACAGCTGGAAGAAGCTCAGCAGCGCTGGAACTTCAACTTTGAGACAGAGACTCCCCTGGAAGGGCCGTTCAAGTGGGAGAGGATCCTCGTGGCTGAGCAGCCGCCCCAGGAGGTTCACAGCCTGGTCAGGGCTGTCATCAGCAGTGACAGCAGGAGCTCCTTGGCCCACAGGGTCCCCCCCAAGGACCGTGGGGGCAGGATTTGCCCCGAGGAGTCTCAGCAGAGCTCCAAGGTTTGCACGGCTGGTTCCTCGCAGAGCTTGAAACGTGGGCAGACCACGATCAAAGGTGAGCCCTGGGGGTTGGTGTCACTCCCTGGGACCTTGGTGGCATTGATGTCATGGCAGGGACAGACAGAGGGGACTTGGGTGCCAGAGCCCTGCCTGGCTCTTGGGCGTGGAGAGGGGGGAGGGGTCCCACGCTCCGTGGAGCTCTCCTAGGGAAGCAGAGTCCATCTTCCGAAGGGAAAAAGGCCACCAGCTCTGTGCCTTCTGGCTGCTGGGGTTTTTGCAGGGGACTGGCATTGGGCCTGTGGGTTTTGTGGGTTTTGTAGTTGAAGATGCCCCCAAATCCACCACGTTCAGTTCCAATGGCCTGAGCCAGTCACAGAATCACAGCATATTAAGGGGTTGAATGGATCTTAAAGATCATCTTTAAGTTCCCATGGGCAGGGACACCTCCCACTAGACTAGTTTGCTCAAAGCCTGGCTTGGAACACTTTCAGGGTTGGGGCATCCAGAACCTCCCTGGGCAGCCTGTGCCAGTGTCTCACCTCCCTCAAAGTGAAAAATTTCTTCCTGTCCTCCACGGTCATGGCCTGCAGATGAGACAAACAGAAGAGGTGATGCAGACTTACAGCTCTGGAGCTTTGGAGGGGGTTTTAGGGTGACACCCACCTGGGCTGATTTTGGGGCGCCTCCCTGGGGATACCTCCCTCCTCCTGCCCCGCTGTTCCCAGCGGGCTGGAGACACTTTCCAACCCTTTCCTTCTTCCTTTCAGACTTCTACAGTGCCAAGAGGAGGATCGTCCCTGCCCGGCCCCGGCCGTGACTCGCTGGGGCCGCTGCCGGGGGTGAGCGTGGCTGCTCTGCCCTGTGCTCTGCCCATCTGTACGAAGCGATGTAGAGTCTGTAGTTCCCTATTTATGAGTAGCTCTGGGGTCCTGAGGGACCTTCACTGTGTGCAATGTAGAGGAGGAGCCCCAGGTGGGGCTGGAGGAGGACTGAGATGTTCCTGGTGGGACTAAGGCACTGCCTTGCCTGCAGAGAAGTGTCCTCTGCCCTGTGGGTCCAAACACCGTCCTTGTGCCATCCTGCTGTTCAGCCGTGGTCTGTCCCCTGCCTAGGATCCGGTCCTGGGGACACTTGTGTCCCAACCACCTGGTGGCACCAGATATCCTTAAGAAGAGTCACTGGTGTGGATTGTAGAGCCCTGGGACACCCCGGCTGCACACAGGGGTGGCCCTCTGTCCCCGCAGGATGGACCCGTGCACTTGTCCGTGTGTGGGAGCAGGGTGATGCGGAGGCTGCTCCTTTCCCCGGCTCTGGGGAGAGGAAGCTGTTCCCTGGCCAGCCCTTCCTTGGGGTGACTCACTGGGAACAACCACCAGGGGACCAGCACGGCCCCTGCGAGCCTTTGGGATCCCCTGCACTCTGCTGGCCCCAAATCCCACTTCCTGACCTTGCTGTTGGCTTGTTGAGCGGTGCTGCTTGTGCCCACGTCCCTGCCTCTCTCAACACTGACTCCAGGCTGGGGAGCCCTGCTCTGGCTCTCTTGGGCTCCTCTAGGAAGAAGTCCTGCTCAGCAGCAGGGATGATGCTGAAATAAGGAATTGTAGCTTGTTTTCCTGGATTTTTCTCCTTTGGGGCTGGCAGGGAGAGGGCCCTCACCTGGCTCTGCTCTGGGACCGAGGGACGGCCTGGAGCAGAGGCTGCTCAGTTCCAGCACTGAAGGATGAGTCCCTGAGGGACTCGACACTATCAGGTCTCGGCACTTTCGTGGGGTTCATCTCCTGCTCTGCTGGATTTGGACTCGGGAAACTGGTGCAAGATGGTCCCAGGAAGGAAAAGGACAGGGTTGGTCGCCCACCTTGCACCACGATGCACTTTGCTGTGGGTGAAGCTGCCAAGCTCTCAGCACTAAATGTTTATTTATATTTAAAATAATGCCATTAATTGTATGTGGGGAAAGGGGAAATACCTGTTTGTCCGTGTTAACTCTGAATAAACACCTGTGCAAAGGAATTCTGGGTTAGTTTGGGTGATTGGGAGCAGGGTCTGGCTGGGGAAGGAGGGTGTTCCAGGGGCTGGGGATCCCTCTGGGGGTGCAGCCCTGAGCTGGGATCTGCCTTGTGAGGGCTGAGAGGGATAAAGCCTTGCCACAACCTCTGTGCTTGACCCCATTCCCTGGGGACAGTGGTCTGGTGCTGCCCCCATGTCCCCAGCAGAAGCCAGTGCCACCTGTGTGGGATGTCCCTGGAGGCCCCCGTGTGACAGTGGCTCCTCTGTTGTCCCCATCATTCCCCCCCGTTCCCCCTAACCCTCAGCAGCCTGTCCCGTGGTGCCAGTGGCCATTAGCCACGGACCAGCTGCTCCTCTCCCTCACCACCTTAAAGGGGCGCTGGGTGCCCAGGTCCCCACGGGTGACCCACGCTGTGGGATGGGGACACAAGGGCAAGTGGTGGCACTGCTGGTGGAAACGTGCGGTGGCATTTCCTGGGTGGGACTGAGATCCCCTGGGAGTCAGAGATGTTTTATCCCTGGATTCTTCCTTGGAGGACTGAGCAAGGCTTGGATGCAGACCCAGGTTCTGGTCAATGTGAGAAATGACCTGGTTTGCGGAGGATCCAGATAAAAAGAAAGTTGATGGCGACGAACAACCTCGTGTCATTGTTCAGCTGAGGGTCCCCAAAGCATCTGCCTGTTCCTGGAGTGTGGGGTGACATCCATGTAGGACCATGGCCCTTGACACACTCTCAGCCTTTGAGCTGCTGCTGAGTCAAACCCTACAGATTTAGCCTCTGTAATCTTTCCCCTTACGTCAGCCCTTCCAAACCCCCCTGGCTGCTGCCAGGAGCTCCCTCTGATGTCACCTCCCATTTGCCAGGAGCAGTAGCAATGAAGGAAATGAGAAATAGAAATGAGGAATGGAATCACCCTGTCTGTGTTTGTGGCTCTGGGGACAGCCAGGGTCTGGCTCTGCTGTGCCAGAGGCAGCTGGGCTTGAGCTCTGAGTCCCGGGGACGCTCTGGGACTGTGTCCCTCCGACTTTGGGACACAAAACAGTGATGGGCTCCCAGCAGCTGAGGAATGGACGGAAACCTCCCACTTTCAGCCCAGGCTGTTTTGTTGCTCCCACCCAGGACAGAGCAGGGATGCTGAGGATCAAACCCACATAGGGCGAGGGTCAGGTGGTTTCCTTTCCCTTCTCCACATTCAATCCCCTTTCACTGCCACCTTCCAGCACCTCATCGGGGTTGGATCATGCCCTCCCTCCTGGGCCGTGCCCTCGCTGCTGGGCTGTGCCCTCCGACCTGGGCTGTGCCAATCCTGCTGGGCTGTGCCCTCGCTGCTGTGCTGTGCCCTCCCTCCTGTGCTGTGCCCTCCCTCCTGTGCTGTGCCCTCGCTGCTGGGCTGTGCCCTCCCTCTTGGGGCTGTGCCCTCCCTCCTGTGCTGTGCCCTCCCTCCCGGGCCGGGCCGTGCCCTTGCTACTGAGCTGTGCTCTGCCTCCTCGGCTGTGCCCTCTCCTGACCTCAGCTGATCCCTGCGCTCTCTGCCAGCACAGCTCTGCTGTTGGAAGCATGATGCCAGAGTCTTGCTGGGCAGAGGACACAAATCAAGCTCTCCCCTCAGGGATATGTAGTGTTTTCCCTTCAAAAAGGAAAATTTTCTCCTCAAATTCTTGTGGAAAGCAAAGCCAAAATCCAGCTTTCTCTGTGCAGCAACAAACATTGCAGAGGGTTGCAGGGCGAGGGGACACACTCAGCCTGACTGAGGGGACGCCTCAGTTTGGGGCAAGCAGCACCAGCTTTGCCCAGAGTGTGGAGAAGAACCAGCTGAGCTTTTAGTTGGCTCATAAATGCCCTGATGGAGAGCATGGACTTGAGCTGGCTGCTGTTTCATTAGGTTAACCAGCAAATGAGCAGGTGTGGCTGGTCCCCAGTTCACCGGTTTGGATGGGCAGAGGGAGCTGAGGGCATCAGCTTCCACCCCACAGCTCCTGCCCTGGGAGCCTGGGCTCAGATCTGCTGTGAGCCAGGGGACTTTGTTCAAGTTATGCCCTAGAGATAACAGTGTTTCCTCCTGCCTGAGTTCTCTTCATGTTTTGCAGTTAAAGAGCTGGAAAAATTGCCCGTGATCCATCTGATCCCCCTGTCCCCTCGTGGAGCAGAGTGGCTCAAGCTCATGGGCAGCCAGTGGGTTTGGTGCTGGGTTTAAAACCAAGTTTATAATTCAGGCAGGAGCCTTAAAAAAATATCAGAGAACATCACAGGGGGGGCATCTTCAAATTCTGGGGACAAAGAGCCTCCACAGTGGGGATTTCCAGGATGTTGTAATAGGGGGGTTATAGATAATCTTGTATTTTGGGTTATTTGGACTCTTAAAAAATAACATTTGCTGTTTGCTGTTCTTCCCCCCACTCTAAACGCCCCCCAGCCCCGGACCATGGCAAGGCAGGGAAGGATGGGATTTGCTGCACTTCCCAATGACAGCAGCAGTGCCTTTGCAGAGCTGCTTTGGGATCTGGGGACTCTGGGGGCACCGTGACCCTCAGGACGGGTCCTTCCCACACCCCACTTGCAACGCAGCAAACAGGAAATGTGTGAGCGCCGGCAGTTGAGTGTCACCCCAGAACGGAAAGTGCCTTGGGTAAGAGAGATGAGAGCGGGGGCACGGGGCGGCTCGGGCGCCCTCGGGCTGGGACCAGCATCCCCCTGACCCAGGGAGCCCCTCGGCCTCGGGAGCCCCAGCTCTGAGCGTTCCTCTTGGCACGTGGGGAGGGTAAGTCCTGCTGCTCCGGGCACAGCTCGGGTATCACCTTAAGAAATGGAAAACTGAAGGAAATAAGGGTTTATCTTGCTGTTGGTGATCCAAGGGGGATTTCTCTTGCTGCCTGTGAGGGGCTGTGGCTGGGGGCCCCTTTCTGAGGGCTGGAAGCTGGAGATGCCATGGGGAGCCCTGCTTGACTTGGGGGGGCACAATCCCCATCCCATCCCATCCCCCTGCTATCATGCTGTGGGCTCAGCTCACCTGCCCTGGGGCTGGGACAGGTAACCAGGGGCTTCTCCCTGCCTTAAACAACCCCCTTGCGCTCCAGAGCTCCCACATCTGCTGCGACCACCACAAAGGTGTTTCTGGTCGTGTGGGACTCCAGCAACTCCACAAGACCCTCTTGCTTTAAGGGGTTGGGGCTGGTTTTGGGCCCTGTTGCCATTGCTGATGTACGGTGGGGTTTAGCAGGGTCTGTTTCTCATGGCTAAGGGAAGGGGCAGAGGGAGCAGAGGGCTGGAGGAGCCCCCTTCCCAGGCTGGGGGTGCAGAGCTGGGCTCAGCCCGATCGAGCACAGCCCCGGGCTCTGCGTCACTGCCCCCTCAGCTGTGGTTTCCTTCCCTTGGTGTTTCAGCTTTGCCACACAAAGAACAGCCCCTCTTGGGGATGGCATGGTGGCTGTTGGTGACACAGCCACCCACTCAGGCTTGGGGGCACTGGGGGTCCCCAGCTCAGGCCTCACAAGCCTCGGCGAGCAGCAGTGTGATGGAAACCCCCCTGAGGCCTCTGCCCGGAGGTGACTCACGGCTGTGAAAACTGGGGGAGGAATTTTCAAAGGTGTTGTTGAGTTCTGAGAAGGCAGGTGGAACCAGCACGTCTTGTTCAGACCTCCAGCATCACCTTGGCTGGTCCTTCGCTGGTGTCACCTCCTGGCTGTGTCACCTCTGGGGTGGCCCTTGCTGGTGCTGGTGCCCTGTGCACCCTCCCCAGCCGGGGAACAGCATGGGGAGATTTGGGATGGGTGCTTGGCTGGTGGCAGGAGGAGCTGTTCAGCAGCTGGGAGCTGTGCTGGGAGCCCCTGGCACGGCCGGCAGGAGCAGCCATTGCCGCTGCGGATCCAGGCTCCATTTGCGCCGTGCAATCGGAGATAAGGGCTTCCCCTCCTCTTGCCAAACCCTCCTCAGCAATCGGGGTTCGGGCCCTTGACAGCAGCAAAATGCATTTCCAGCTCGGTCCCTCTCCGCTGTCTCCACCAGGCTGGAGCAGAGGTGTCCAGGGAGGACAGGCCGGGCCGAGGCTCAGCCCCCAGCGCCATGTCCGAGCGCCGTGCGGCCGCCAAGGGCCGGCGCCTGGGCTCCAGCCGGCGCAAGCAGCTGCGGGACGGCTCCGGGGAGGAGCCACCATGGGCGTCTGAAATAGTGCAGAGGGTGCAGCAGCTCCTCAGCGACAGGGACACAGAGCAGGCGGGAGTGGTCACCCGCTCGGACATGCAGGTGAGGATGGGGCTGTGTGCTGGGGTCCAGCACTGACTGGAGATGGTGTGCTGGGTGGGTTTTACCCTGATTTGCTTTGGTTTTAGAAATTGCAGGAAGAAGGTGTGCCGTGCAGCAGGGAGGAGCTGGAGCTCGTGTTCGATGGGCTGGATGCCGCTGGCACCGGGCGTTTGGGCACAGAGGAGTTCACGGCCGGGCTCCGTAAGTGCAGCCTGGGCTGATCCTGGGCACGGTCCTGGGGGATGTGAAATGCCGCCTTTGCTGCGTGGCACAGGGTGAATCGTCCCCATGATGATTCTCTCTCAGCCCATGGCTCACCTGGTACAGGGTCCTGTTGTGCTGAACCGTTTTGTTGAAGCTGTGGAGGGGGATGTGTTGGGGTTTGGGCTCTGCCTGGGCACTGAGGATTTGGGATATCTGTCAGCAGGGCAGTTCCTGAGCTCCCAAAAAGCTGCCAGGGAGCACCGGCGGCGGAAGACGGCGTCCCGGAGGGTCCGGCTGATCCTGCCTGCCCCGGAGCTGGAAGGGGTGGACAGCGAGGAGCGCAGACACTTCGCTGCCTTTATGGAGCAGCTGGGCACAGGCAACCTCCTGGAAGAGTAAGTGCCCTGCCTGGCACCCAGGGGTGTCCTGCAGGATGGATAGAGGGGGACAAGCTTGGGGCAGGAGATCACCACACACGCAGGGAGCCCAGAAATGCCTTGGAGGTGCCTTTGGCCTGAGCACAGGAGCAGGGTCACAGTGACCCCAGTGCTCCTCTGTCCTCACACACCTCAAAAAGCGTGAGTTAAATGACTCAGCTGGCCTGGCTTTGGGGGTTCTGGGGGGATGCTCACCCCAAAAACACCCCTCTCCCTGCAGACAGGAGATCTGGCAGCTCTGGGTGAAGCTCCGGCAGGATGAGCCCCAGCTGCTGGACAACCTCGAGGACTTCCTGGCCAAGATGAGGCACCGCATCCAAGAAGCCAAGAGCAAGAAGGAGGCTTTGGAGGTGACTCTGAACAAGTGAGTCACCCCAGGACAGCGCACAGGCATAGGACAGGAGGGATGGGGACAGGGAGGGCCACCCCAGCTGTGTGGAGAAACCTGGGTGCTTTCAGCATATCCACCGGTGGCGGGAGCAGAGGTTCTGCTAATGTTTGGGGTCGGGCTCCCTCTACAGTCATGGATGGGACGGCAAAAGGGCCGGACTCGGACTGCCGGACACACCCGTGCTGGGTGACACCCTCCGGGCAGCCCCAGCAGCAACCTCAGGCTCCCGAGGGCAGCGTGGGGTCCCAGGGGTCTGCACCCCCTGTGGCGGGGTCTCACAGCCCTCCCCGGCCCTGCTGTCACCACAGGCGCGTGGCCGAGCACGACAAGGACGTGCAGCTCCTCTGCGAGGCCCTGGAGCAGCAGATCCAGCAGGAACGGCTGCGGCTGCAGCAGCAGGTGGGTCCCGGCTGCTCCTGTCCCCTTGCTGTCCGCGCCGGGGGGACCCAGCACCCCAAACCCCCTCGGCAGCTGCCGATGGATGAGCGGGTGCCGTGTCCCTGTGCCACCCCAGAGCGTGGCCCGGAGCCAGCAGCACGGCGAGGAGCTGCAGCGAGTGCTGGATGCCAGCGAGAGGGAGGTGCGGCGCTTGGTCACGGCGCAGATGGAGGTGGGCTGGACCCGACTCCCTTTGTGTGTCAGGGGTCTCTGGGCTGTGCTGCAACAACCCCACGGTGCTGCACAGCTGATCCCGGTGTGTCCCCACCCGCCCTTGCTGCGGGATGTCACACAGGACCCTCTGTGCCACATTTGCCACCCCATCCCACACTCCCTCCATCCCCAGAGGACACAAGTTGAGTTTCCCACCCGCCGTCCTCGGGAAGGTTTAACTCAGCCCCGGCTCTAGAGGAGGTGGTTATGGATTATTGTGCATGGGGATTTTGGGGTGGGCTCTGAGTGTCCTGATTACCATCCCACAGCTGGAGCGGCGCTGCCGCAGCCTCCACAGCTCCCAGCAAGCGACCAGCATGGAAAACAGGCAGCTGGAGGAGAGCAACCAAGCGCTGGAGCAGCACCTGCAGCACCTGCACCAGCAGCTGCAGCACACCCAGGGCCACCTGAGGACAATGAGGGCTACAGTGGCTTGGGAGCACACGGGGGAGCCCGGGTGAGCAGCTGAGTGACCGTGTGTCACTCACATGTCCCCACACACGTAGTTTCCTCCTGGATGGGCAATGAGTTGTTTTTCTACAGCCATCACGGTGCTTCAGTGCTACCCATGGTGCAGGTTAATCATGGTTTGGTGTGCAAAGCATCACAGGAAAAAGCA
This sequence comes from Bombycilla garrulus, assembly GCA_013400315.1. Taxonomy (NCBI): domain Eukaryota; kingdom Metazoa; phylum Chordata; class Aves; order Passeriformes; family Bombycillidae; genus Bombycilla; species Bombycilla garrulus. The sequence goes on from VXBU01017409.1 coordinate 120,860, forward strand.
GGACTATCAGCACCATGCACTGAATGTGTCCCTGGAGGGCAGTGGGGACACGTGGGGGTGTCCTTCACCCAGGAGGGCTCAATGGGACTGACCCAAGGACTGCGGGTTTTGCTGACCTGCTCTATCCCTGCCCTGACAGCCCTGGCGCAGGGGTGGATGTGGTGAAGAGGAATGGGGCTCCTGTTTTGACCCTTGTGCTCTGTGTTTGCAGGGACAGAGTGGTGGCAGAGCTACCCATCGAGGTGCCAGTGTCCCCACAGGTACTTCAGCTGGGTGCGTGGGGACAGGACAGGGGTCCAGGGCCTTGTGCTGTTCCGTTTGGGACTGCACAGGGTGCTCCTGCAGCGCTGCCCCCCCTAAGAGCCCTCTGAAATGGGGCTGGTGCAGATGTTTGGGAAGGGAGGGGGTTGCAGCACTTTACCGCTGGTACCCCCAAGATTTTGGGTGGGTACCTGCCGAAGAACTTCACATCTCTTCGGGTGGATATTCTCCCTCACCAAGCATTTTTCTCTCTCCTCTTCCCACCGTGTTTCCTGCAGCTGAGTCCTGGGAAGAGCGAGAAGTTCCGCTCCGAGATGCGGATCAGGCTGGGATCCCAGAGCAGCGAGAGCAAAGCCAAGTGCACACACCAAGTGTAAGGGGTCCTGCAGCTCCCGTGGGTGGCCCTGGGGTCTGCGAGCTGGGGCTGAGCCCCAGGCCCTCACCTCTCCACCCTCCCCAGGCAAACAATGATATTTTGTCCTTTTAGCACTCCTCTCCCACCCACTCATCTCTCACCCTGGAGCTCACATCTCTTATCCCAGCTCATCACTCCCTTGGCTCAGGAACTTGCTGTACCTGGCTGAGAGTTGTCCTTTCCTGTCTGATAATGTCAATATGGGTGCTGGGAAGAGGCCAGGATGCAGCCCCGGGTCTGGCTGCCTGCGTGTGCGTCCCCCTTTCCCCTGCCCCCATTGCTGCCTGTGTGAACTCCAAGTTTCCACCCAGAGAGGAAATAAAATCAGGTTTGGAGAGGGATGGGGTGAGGCTGTAGATCAGAGACCCCCTGGGACTGACTGGGGATGGGACAGAGCTGGAGCCTGACCTGGGAGCTGGTTCATTGCCCTCATTTTCTGCCCTTTCCAGAGTTTGGGAAATGCTACCAGCAGAAGTGAACCTTTCAGGAGCCCCACGGAAAGCAAGCTCTGCAGAAGAGGACCCCTTCCCAGAATCTCTGAAACAGGAAGGTGTCTCTGACCAAAGCTCTTTGCTAAGAGAGATGAATGATGCAATAGCAGCTCTGAGCAAACATCTGGAGGCACAGGGAGTGGGTGCACCCCCTGCCCTGGCAGACACTCCCTTTCAGCCCGGGGACAATGCTGAGCCCCTGACATGGCCACATGCAGCCACAGCCCAAGAAACAACCCCTGGGGTCCTGCAGGAGACCCTCCCTGGCCAGGTCCATCACGAGCTGCTGGAAGGAGACCTGCAAGAGGGACCAGGCACAGCTGAGCTCCGTGCTCCGGATGTGACACAGGCTGGTGCGTCCACAGGAGCCGGGCACAGCGCGGCTCAGGAGCCAGGGGCAGAGCAGGGAGAGAGCCCAGAGGAGGCACAGAGGATGTTAATCCTGCAGGGAAAGGGTGCTGGTGTGGAGGAGATGGTGCTAAATGTGGCTGAGCATCTGGGAGAGAGCATGGAGGCAGGAGAGCGGGTGCTGATGGAGGTGGAGGGAGCAGGGTTGCTGCAGGGAAAAATGGCTTGGGCAAAACCACAGCTCCTGGGAGAAGCTGAGGAACGGGAGAGAAGCCAGAGAGGAAATTTGGAGGCAGGTCTGGGGCCGCCTGAGGCTGGGCAGGAAGGTGTAGCAGTGGGACAGTGCCTTGCCACGGATGAGCAGCAGCCAGGCAGGAGCCTGGGTGAATGTGTGCAGGCCCCGGGCACAGCTCTGCAGGAATGGGCTGATCTAGCATCAGAGCACCCCGGGAAACTGGAAACTGAGCTGGGAGAGCCCCTGGAGCCAGAGCCACCATCCTGGGGTGAGGCACGAGTGGAAGCAGCCCACGGGGGGGGTGTCCCCGAGGTGACAGTGGCTCCTGGCCCAGGAGTGCTGGACGAGGAGCGTGCCGGGATGGAGGTGCAGTCCTGGGGAGAGACCACAGACTGCAAAGTGCTGGAGATGCTGCCAGCCCGAGCTGAGCGTGCAGGGAGCAGCAGAGCCGGGGGCGAAGAAGAGGAGGTGGAGGAAGCAGAGCACAGGGAGGCAGAGCAGCAGCTGCAGGGTGAGTGTGCCAGGGGAGGCGCAGGGTGGAGAGGGAGTGTGGGCACTCTGGAGCCACTGGCAGTGGCTGTGCCACCCACCCACGGCCAAGGAGGAGTGGGAAGAGATGTGGAACTGATGGACATGCAGAGCAGCACCAACAAGGAGATGCTGGCAGAGGTGGAGGCAGATCTGCAGGCCTGGAATGAGGCTGGATCCCCAGGGACACAGCAGGGAGGGGCTGTGGATCTGGGTGTGCAGCTGGAGAAGGATAAACCAGAGGTAGGGCTGGGAGAAGAAATGGGAGCTGCAGCAGTGCACAGTGAGGGTCCTTCCCCAGCAGAAACACCTGAGGGCAGCCCAGACCTGTGGGGGTTGCTCCCGGTTAAGTCTCAGGCACCAGAACTGGTGGAGGCAGATCTGGAGCCCTGTGGGGATCTCAGCCCAGAAACCCCCCAGGGAGGGAAGGGGGAAAGAGCTCTGGAGCTCCAAGAGAACGAGGAAGAGGATGGGGCACGAGGACAGGGTGAACATGGGCTGCTACACGAGTCTGTGCTTGATGTGCACAGATCAGGGGTGAGGCAGGGAGAGGGGGCTGGTGAAGACAGGCAGGCACAGGAGGAGGCTGAAAGCCTGGCCACAGTGGAAGATCAGAGCAGTGGTGCCAGTGTGCAGCTGATTGCAGAGGAGGATGAGCTCAGACTGACCCCGGCAGGCAGCACAGAGACAGATCTGCAGCTTGTGGGTGAGGCTGGATCCCCAGGGACAGAGCAGGGAGAGAGTGTGGATTCAGAGGTGCAGCCCCTGGATCAGGATCAGGAGAACAAAGTAGAGTTAGTGGAAGGGGAGGCAGAGGATGCACAGGAAGACACACGGCTGTCAGAGGGTCTCAGCTCAGGAGTCCTGTGGGGAGGAAAAATTGGAACCGAGGTTGAGATTGAGGGAGAGGATGGGGCACGAGGACAGGGTGAGCACGGGCTGCCACATGAGCCTGTGTTTGATGTGCACAGATCAGGGGTGAGGCAGGGAGAGGGGGCTGGTGAAGATGGGCAGGCACAGGAGGAGGCTGAANGGACACTGTGCAGATGTGCAGCCCAGGAATGGGGCTGGGGACAGGGAACAGGGACAGGGACAGGGTGGGCATGGGCTGATGCAGGAGCTGGTGCCTCACCCATCTGGAGTGACCATCAGACAGAGAAGGGGGATGCAGACAGATGCAGTTGTGCAGCCAGCAGAGGAGGTTGTAATCCTGGACACAGTGGAAGATCAGAGCCGTGGTGCCAGTGTGCAGCTGATTGCAGAGGAGGATGAGCTCAGACTGACCCCAGCAGGGAGCACAGAGACAGATCTACAGCTTGTGGGTGAGGCTGGATCCCCAGGGACAGAGCAGGGAGGGAGATTGGATCCTGATGTGCAGCTCCTGGATCAGGTTAATAAAGCAGAATTAGTGGAAGGGGAGGCAGAGGGCTCCCAGTCAGGTCTGCAGCTGTGTGGGGGTCTCAGGCCAGAAACTCCTTGTGGAGGGGAGAGTGGAAGAGCCGTTCAGACTGAGGAGGATGAGGAAGAGGATGGGGCACAAGGACAGGGCGAGCACAGGATGTCCCATGAGCCTCATCCCAGTGGAGTGACCTTGGGTCAGGCAGAGGGAGCTGGTGCAGCTCCACAACCAGGGGAAGAGGCTGAAAGCCTGGACACCGCTGAGGAGCAGAGCAGTGGTACCAGTGTGCAGCTGATTGCAGAGGGGATTGAGCTCAAATCAGCCTCAGGAGAAAGCACAGAGGCAGATCTGCAGCCTGTGAGCCACAGTGACTCCATGGGGACAGAGCAGGGTGGGAATGTGGCTCCAGATGTGCAGCCCCTGGATCAGGGGGATAAAGCAGGGTTAGTGGAAATGGAGGCAGAGGACTCCTGGACTGACACTCAGCTGTGTGTGAGTGCCAGCCCAGAAACCCCCCAGGGAGAGGGACACTGTGCAGATGTGCAGCCCAGGAATGGGGCTGGGGACAGGGAACAGGGACAGGGACAGGGTGGGCATGGGCTGATGCAGGAGCTGGTGCCTCACCCATCTGGAGTGACCATCAGACAGAGAAGGGGGATGCAGACAGATGCAGTTGTGCAGCCAGCAGAGGAGGTTGTAATCCTGGACACAGTGGAAGATCAGAGCCGTGGTGCCAGTGTGCAGCTGATTGCAGAGGAGGATGAGCTCAGACTGACCCCGGCAGGGAGCACAGAGACAGATCTACAGCTTGTGGGTGAGGCTGGATCCCCGGGGACAGAGCAGGGAGAGAGTGTGGATTCAGAGGTGCAGCCCCTGGATCAGGATCAGGAGGATAAAGCAGAGTTAGTGGAAGGGGAGGCAGAGGATGCCCAGGATATGATGCTCCATGAAGGTCCCAGCCCAGGAGGCTCATGGGGTTGGGAGGGTGAAAGAGCTGTTCAGCTGGAAGAGGAGGAGGATGGAGCACAAGGTCAGGGTGAGCACGGGCTGCCACATGAGCCTGTGTTTCATCTGCAGGGATCAGGAGTTGGGCACGGTGAAGGAGCTGGTGAAGATGGGCAGGCACAGGAGGAGGCTGAAAGCCTGGACACAGTGGAAGATCAGAGCNAGCCCCTGGATCAGGATCAGGAGGATAAAGCAGAGTTAGTGGAAGGGGAGGCAGAGGGCTCCCAGTCAGGTCTGCAGCTGTGTGGGGGTCTCAGGCCAGGGGCTCCATGGGGAGGGGAAGGTGGAAGACCTGTTCAGAATGAGGAGGAGGATGGGGCACAAGGACAGGGTGAGCATGGGCTGCCACACGAGTCTGTGCTTGGCCCAGAAGGAGCACGAGGCCGACAGGGAGAGGAGGTTGGTGCAGGAGCACAGCCACAGGAGGAGGCTGAAAGCCGGGATACACAGGAGGGTCAGAGCACTGATGCTGATGTGCAGCTGTTCACAGATCAGCAGAAGCACAAATCAGGCTCAGGAGGCAGCACGGAGGCAGATCTGACACGTCTGGGTGTAGCTGGGATGTGGGAAGGGGAACAGAGCCTGACTCAAGGTTTTGAGGTATCTTCCACTGCAAACCCACGGGAAGGAGCTGCTGCTGCAGATGTGCCCCCTGCAGCTGAGGCTGCTTTGTGTCCTGAGCCTGTCACTGCTGCAGGGGGCCCTGGTCTGGAAGCAAAACTGGGAGCATGCATTGGTCCTGAGGGGCAGAGTCTGGAGGCACAGGAATTGCTGCAGGGAGAGAGGGCTCCTGCAGAGGGGAAGCCTCTGGATGGAGCTCATGGTCTGGAAGTGGCACAGGGAGAGAGGCTGGAGGCAGGGGTGAGGAATGGAGTGAAAAATCACGGTCTAGGACTAAACCATGAGGATGCTGCATTGGTCTCTGGGGTGCCATTACAAATCAGCCCCCTAAGGCTGGAAACGCTGATGCAGGAGGATGTTCTCATTCCAGATGTGTGGCGGCTTTGTGCTCCGGGACAGGCAGCCCAAAGGGAGCTTCAGGAGCAGGTTTCAGCACAGGGACATGAGGGGAGGCTTTCCACGGTGGCCCAAGAGCCAGAGAGGGAGACACCACCCATGATGGAACCGGAGCACACGGCTGCTGGACCTGCTGAGCGTCCAAAGCAAGAGGTGCCACCAGCACCAACACTGCACACCACAGAAAATGCTGTGAGTGATCAGCTGGGGATGGTCCTCAGAGATAACTCACTGGGGCAAAGGCAGCTCTTGGGAGAACACAGAAAAGACCTCAGTGTTGGTCAACGAGAGAAGATGCAAGAGTTTGGTCAGAAAATGAGCCAGGAAGGGGAGCCCAGCCCAGGAGAGGCAGGGGCTGTGACTGCAGGTGGGGCAGGAGCTGCCCCAAGGGGTTGTCCTCAAGCTGCCCTGGACCCAGACCACCTCTACAACGTGCTGTTTGTTGGGGACTCCCACGTGGGCAAAACGTCGTTCCTGCACCGTTTGCACGCCGACACCTTCAACCCCCACCTCACCGCCACAGTGGGTAGGTCTCCTCCAGCCCCTCTCCAATCACTCACTTGGATCACGGCTGCAATTCCCTTTTCCCCACCCCACAGGCTGCTGGAGGTCACCCCAAGCCTGTCACAGACCAAGGGTGTTGTACAGCCAGTCCCCAGGGGCCAGCCAGAGCCACCAAGTCCCCACACCTGGATGCTGGTGGGCAGGAAATGCTGCTCCTCCCTGTCCTTCCTAGGGCACCAGCGACAGTGGCCCAGAGCTTTCCTCTCTGCTTTGCCTTTCAGCTCCATTCTCCTCTCCTCACCAGCCTGGTTTTACTCATCATGAGATGAGAGACCTTCCCAAAATCCAGTGATTAAACATCTAAAAGCCAGAGGTTCACTTGGGACCAACCCCTGGAGCTTCAGACCACATTGCACCATGTTTCTTCCCCATCCATCTTCTGTCACAGGACAGAACTCTACAGTATCAAAATATTCTCTTTTGTGTCTTCCAGGACTGGATTATCAGATCAAGAACCTGGTTGTGGATAACAAGCGCTTTGCTCTCCGCCTGTGGGATTCAGCTGGTCAGGAAAGGTGAGGTGCTGTGCTACTTAAGGACAAAACCTGGTGTTTTTCCCCTGTAGTTTAGGGGCAATGAACATTATTGGCTTTGCTAAGCAAAGGTGAGGTTGCTCAAGGAGGGACTCGGTACAGTACGTGATCTGATAAAGCATAATAAAGGAAGTAATTAAGATAAAGCTGGCACTCAGGCTGCTCCTATGGCCCCTGCCATCGGGACAAGAGCCAAATCTGGGGGCTGCCTGTTTCGTAGACCCGCATTCTCACGTTTTCCAGTAGGATTTCACATCACTCCTAGGCAACTCCTTAGACCGTGCTGGTGATCATCCAAAATGCCCGCAGGTACCGCAGCATGACCAAGCAGTTTTTCCGGAAGGCGGACGGGGTGGTGCTGATGTACGACATCACCTCCGAGCGCTCCTTCTCCGACGTGCGCTACTGGCTCGGCTGCGTCCAGGTGGGGGAGGTCCCGACTCTTGGGACCGATAGGAGCGGCCAAGCCCTTTGAAAGGGTGTTCTGCATCGCTCTCATTATAAAGTAATTTTCCGCGGAGGATTTAAGTCAGATACAGAGGATTTTCACACGTTGGCAGTATTTCCGGGGGTAATTTGTTAATAGCACCAGTAGGGTAATGATCAACTCCTAAACAATTAAAAACTAGTGCAAAGGAATGGAAAATATTGCTTTTACATCAATAATAGTCCACTTCGAGTCTAGGGAATGGGAGGTGATTCAAAGCTTATTAAAAACTTATTTTCAGAGATTTCCAGTTGTCACAAAGCCAGTGTTTAAAAATGCTGAAACAAAATAGGATATTGCCTTGCTTGGGGCCTGTAAATCCCAGCCAGAGCACCTTCAGAGGGCTGCTGCAGTTGAGCACAAAGTGAATTCATTACAAGTGTAACTCAACCAGTGCTCTGTCCTGTTAATAGACATGGGCAGATGATTTAAGGAAAAAAAAAAATCCTTAAATGCTGTTGAAGTTATTTAAGAATTTGAAGTTTTGTTATTAGCCCAGCTCCATGGGTGTCAGTCATGGTGTTCCAGGATATGTGTAGACAGCGTGGCCAGCTGGGATTCAAGGAAGGTTTTGAAGCTGTCCTGATCTTCCCTTCTTTCTCAGGAAGCAGCAGAGGATGGAGTTGCTGTTCTGCTTCTTGGGAACAAAACCGACTGTGCTGCCCAGAGAAGAGTCCCTGCAAAGGAGGGTGAATGCCTGGCCAAGGTAGGTGGTGAAGTACAGCCACCCAAGCGAGGCAGGGACAGCTTAGGATGGACACCACCAGCCTGAAAAGCTGCAGAAAGGGAAAGCCCTTAATTTACCCTCATGCATCAGTGTGGTTGACAAAATGCTCTCTGAACCATCTCTCACCCTTCCCTGCCTTGCTCTCCCTTTGCCACTTTAACTTTGCCTCAGCGTGATCGCAGTAGATTGGTTTATGGAACTGGATTTGTAAATGAAAACATTTTTAGCTCTGCTTATTTTTGTGTGATGTGTTGAGTATCTTCCCAGCATCATAAAAATAATAAATTCCCTGGGCACTATCCTGGTTTAAGGATACTGAAATGTAAGTTTGATTAATCCCTTCAAATATAGATGGCTAATAAAAATTAGGTGAGGAGAATGAGAAGAATCTCACCTTTACTGACTTAATTTTAAAGTTTATAGGATTTGGGCCAAAATCCATGGACCAGTTTTGCAAATGGAGATGAGGGTTAAATGCTGATTTTCCCAAACTGGTGGGGAACAAGAGAGTTGGGAACATCTTATGCTTCTCTCTGTGTTCATCCCCATAACCAAAAGGCATCAAAAATTCTTCTGTCTGCACAGCGAGCCTTTGCCTTGGTATTAAAAGCTAGTGTTGTAGCAACCAGAAAATCTGGATTTCACCCTCATATTCCAGTAAATAAGTTACTGAGTTATTTGTTTCCTTGATTCCCTCCTGGTTCCCCTTGACTGGGACTGTCCCATGACTATTTATTCCCACATTAAACTATTCCAGTGCAAGACATTGCGTTTCTATTTGGAGTCTGTGTCTTCCAGGAGCATCAGCTCATGTTTTATGAGTGCAGCGCTGCCTCGGGCCACAACGTCTTCGAGTCCATGGTCAGCTTCATCAGGTGAGCCATGTGCTTGGGTTTTCCCAGCTGTTCTCAATTTAATGGGCTCCCTCTCTGTGTTTTTAACTCCAGATACTGGGGTGTCACTGTCACCAGAGATTCCATGCCCAAATGTCAAAGAAAACTCAGGGCAGCACGTGCTGGGATGAGCACTTAGCACTGCCCTAACTTGTCTCCTGAACAACCAGTATTGCAAGGAGGTGAATAAAACCCTTTTGGGGATGCTGCTGATTTCTCCCTGGCCTGACTGAAACAAGCTCTGTCTGTGATTTGATTTGGGTTGGCATTTTTAGCAGCATCCCCAGCTCTCAGATCACACAGACCTGGAAGGATCCTGACTCCTTTCAGCCATGCTGAGCCTCTTGTACCAAGGCTTGTCAAGAGAAACAGCACAGCAATATGGAAATTGGGGGAAATACCAGCTAATTTGCTTCCTTTTCTCCCAGCTTGCTCAAAGTTCGTGAAGATGAATTGAAAAATAAAGCAGAAGAGGTACCAAAGGCACCCCAAAAGAAAAAGGGCTGCTGCTGGTGATGGACAGACACTCCACACACACTGATCTGAAACTGCACCAACAGCCAGAAAAGCGTAAAAATAGTCCTTGGACACCTTCTCTTTTCCTGTGTGTCTTACTTGCCTGATCTTCCTTGGATGCTGAGAGCAAAAGCTGCTGTGGGGGACCTCCTGCCATTCCCCCAGAGCACACCAGCCCTCCAAAATACTCCTCAGGGAACTTTACCACTTTTGGAGACCAAAAACAGGCCAAGAAAAGAGGCAGGAAAGGAACCCAGCTGGGTCTGAGATGCTGCAACGATACTGGAAGCAGCAGGGAGTAAACCCAAGCCATGGGATAGAAGAAATGGAAACCTGAGTGTATAAAACAAGGGGGTTTAGTGCTGTTGGTGCTCTGGGCTGTGGGGACTTCTGCTCTGGCTTTGCAATCTGATTGGATTTGATCAGGAACAATGAGATATTCAATATATTCTCAATGCACTTAAATCTCTCCAATGAGCCAAGGTAAAGCTAATTTTTCCCTTCTCTGGTTTATCCTGCCAGTGAGCAGTGATGAGGCTTGACAGAAACTACTGAATATTTTGCTCAAAATCAATTCAAAAGTCCCAAGAGCACATGCAGGATAAGAAGATAAGTGCTTGCAGGAGGTTCTTTTCATTGTGTTGTCCCCAGAGCAGAATTCTGGACTATTGCAGCAAATCTCAGGCTGGAGAGAAGAACAAGTTGCTGCATCCTGCCCTTCTGCTCTTTGTGAAAAACTGAATTGGTTTTAAATCCAGCTTGAAAAAAATTAAATAAGCACATGTCAAGTTTGGGTTTTTTATCTTTTTACAGCTTGATTGAACTATATTTTTGCAGAAAAAAAAGACATACAGACTAAATAGAGTACAAGTGCTATATTTTAGTATTTTATATGTCCCATGTAAATTCCCAGCAGTTCAACAGGTATTTAAAGACTGTGCTTGTGTGCAGAGTTTGGGGAAATAATTCTGCCTTATTGGGTTTGCTTTTTGTTGCCATTATTATTTATATGTACATAATGGCAAAGCCAGTTTGTGCTTTAGAAAAATAAAGTGACAGCAGGAGTTGGGCTTCTAGCAACACTATATATTTTCATATATAATTATATATATTTTATATATATCAGCTTCTCCAGCCAAGGCCCAACTTTGCAGTGACTCTGAAATTTCTGAGTCTTTTAGGGATGATTTATTTCTTCTGCACACCCCAATTTATCACTCCAGTACCTCTGTACCCTAAATCTCCATCCCCTTTGTCTCCTCCCAACCTACCTCAAGTAATTTTCCTTTGGCCCCATCATTTAAACACTTTATTTTCTTAATGCAATATATTTAATGTTCCCATTCCCTGTCCATCCCTCTTTACCATATTTCTTTATACAATATTTTTAGTGATGGAGCAGCTCCTCAGGAAGGATTTATGTGGCTCAGCTCAGAGCTGTGCCTGGGTTTGCTATTTGGGATATCTGGAATGGCTTTTTCTTATTGTTTGAGACCCTCTTCACTATTTTTTCTTTTAATTAATAATAATATAAATGCAAATGTACTTTGCAAATTTGATCCACAATAAGAGAAGCACCATTTCAGCCCGATCAACCCAAAAACTTTTTTCTGCTGGGTCTGCAGCGCTTCCCCGTGTAAAGCCAGCCATCAGATCTGCTTTTCCTTTTGCCTAAATATGCTGGGATTGCACGTGGAAGATGCTGCTTGGCCGAGTGGCAGCAGGATTGTGCAAGAAACGGTTTTATTTGATTCCAAAATGAAGAGTTGAGACTGTGGAGGCTGAATTTTTCCGTTAGATGGCAGCAGCTGCAGCAGTTCCTGCCCACTGCAATATTGCTGCTGCAGGGAAGGACCAGAGAGCTCCAACAGGGCCCGAAGTGGGAGATGAAAAACAAAAGGCTTCCCAGAACAGCCGGCAGAAAGAAATGTCTCTCTTATCCCCCTGGAAATCATCTCGAGAAAAGAGGATGGAGTTTGTAACTCAAAGCATGAATTACTCCAGCCCAAACCTCCCTGCCAAACTTGGAAATGAATTTTTCATTGCCAGTCTGGGAGAAACACCGGGCAGGCAATAAATCACATTGGAAAACATGGGCAGCATGTTGCACATGAAAGCATCTTTCACCTTTAATAATTCACATCCCAGCAAACATTCCCACTGCGGGATCAAAGGCACCGCTCCTTTGCAAGCCATTAAACGCCTGCACGAGTATTTGGAGGAGGATCAAGGCCTGGGATATTAATAGCAAGAGGGAAATGCATACTTGTTTGGACCACAGGATGTTGTTTTTTTAAATCAGGTGGTTTCCTTTTAAGCTGTTTGAAATTGCTCAAGGCACTCCACAAGAATTAGAGGAGCTGCCTCAGCCAAGCCAGAATTGGGAAGATCTCGGATACCAGCCCTAAGTCAGCGGGCATTTACCACCGTCCTGCTTGGATGAATCCACCCTGGAAACCAAGAACCCACACAAGCTTCTGACAAGTTGGAACAAATCTTCAACCACAGCTTTCAGTGCTCTGGGATTTGGGTTTTGCCCAGGAGTGTCTCCCAGAATTTCACCCCATTCCCCTGGAAAGGCAGTAAAATTGAGATGAGACAATCCCACTCTCTGGGCTGGGATTGACAGGGCAAGAAATCCAAACCTGAGTAGAGGAAGTCCTTTTTCTTGCAATATTTAATTCACCTGCAGAACTCAGTGCTGCTGGAAGTTGTTGAGGCAGAGAACTTAAACAAGGCTGAAATTTAAACAAGGTCGCTCTAAAGGGGCCTGGTCTAGTGCAACAGGGGACTGGAATGAGATGATCTTTAAGGTTCTTCCAACCCAAACCATTCTGGGATTCTATGAAAATGCATCAGAGAGATAACACAAACACCACAATCAAGAGCTGACTGAAAATATGTTTAACTGCAGTTAAGGACTGAAGCTCATGTCTGAGAGCAGGGTGAGGCTGAGACCCCTCACTCCTGCATTCTTCCAAGCTTTTCATGCCAGGGGTGCCTCCAGGGACCTTCTCTTGCCCCATCTCCAGCCCTTTACTCCTCGAAGCCTTTCCCACAATTTTTAGGGCTTTCCCATGTTACTTTAGGGCGTGTTAACTGTGTGCTCAGTGCTTGTCACTTGACCTGTGGGAATGGGCACCCATGTCCCCCATGGGGCTGGGGAGAAGTGGGGTGCAAGGGGGCACCAAGGGGGTGCTGGAGGTCTAAGAGGGGCTGTGGGGTGATACTGGGGACTAATGGGGTGCTGGGGGGGTGGAGGGAGGTGTTAGAAATGCTGTGGAATGTGGCTGTGAAAGATTTTGGGGGTTCTGGGGGGTCTTGTGCATGCTGTGGGCTCAGGAAGATGCAGAGGGTTCCTGTGGGTGCTGTGTGGGATGTCTTGAGGCGCTGGTGGGGGCCTGGGGGCTTTGTGTTTCTTGGGGAGTCTGTGAGTGTTGAGGGATCAGGCAGGTGCTGGGGTGTGGTCTCCAGCTGTTTCTGAGCTCAGGTAGGTACTGGTGGGGTGTCTGTGTGTAATGATGGGGTCAGGCAGCTGCTGGGGTGGTCTCAAGCTATTTATGAGCTCAAATGGGTGTTGGGAAGGCTCTTGGGGGTTCTGAGGAGCTCTGATGATCCAGGGGAGGCTCAAGCTGGTCTGGGTTGAGGATAATCACAGACTGAGATGGGTGCTGGAAAAGGAGTTCTCCATATTCTGGGCTGAAACATGTGCAGGGAGTCTCAGTGGGACATTGGGGGTGCCAGCGGGGAGGGATGNGGTTCCTGAGGGGTGTTTGGGGCAGTGGAAGGACAGGTGTTGGGGGTCCTGGGGGGTGTTGGGCTTCAGGCCGAGCAGGGTGTTGGGAGTCCTGGGCAGTGTTGCAGGTCACAGGCTGGGCCGGGCCAGGTGTTAAGGGCCTCCGGTGTTGTGAGGGGTCCCAGGCAGTGCTGGGTTCCCCCGGCGGTGTTGGGATGCCCAAGGTGCTGTGGGGCTCCCCGGGCAGTGTTGGGGTTCCCCAGGCGGTGATGAGATCCTGGGCAGTGTTCCCTGGGGCAATGTGGGGGCCCCGGAGCAGTGCTGGGTTCCCCGGGCACTGTGGGGGTCCCTGAGGCGATGTGGCGGTCCCGGGGCAGTGCCGGGTTCCCCGAGGCAGTGTGACGGTCCCGGGGCAGTGCCGGGTTCCCCGGGGCGGTGTGCAGTCCCCGGGGCAGTGCCGGGTTCCCCGGGCAGTGTGACGGTCCCGGGGCAGTGCCGAGTTCCCCGGGCAGTATGACGGTCCCAGCTCGGGCCGGGCCGTGCCGGAAGCCGGAAGCGGGGCCGCGCACGCCC
>VXBU01017409.1:134806-162928 GCA_013400315.1 Bombycilla garrulus
GGGGTCCCCGGCTTGTGGAGGCCGGAGCCGGGGGTGGGGGTGTCCTGCTTCAGTTTATTGATTTATTTTTAAGAACAGCCCCGTGGCTGGGGCTCCTCCGCCTCAGAGGAACACGGGCGAGGCCGTGGGGCTGTGGCCGGGTTGAGGGTCCCTCCGGAGGGGTTTCAGCGCAGGGCTGGGACCTGATCCCCGGGCAGGGCGAGGGAGGCGGCATCAAGAGTGTTAAAGCAGATGGTAATATATTTTTATATATATATCTATATATATATACATAATTGTAAGTTCACCAGCAAGGCGAGCAAGCTTTTCCTTTTAAAGACTCCTCCAGCGCCGTTTCTATCTAAATATTTACCTTCTAAAGCCTTGGACTAACCGCGCTGGGCAGAACTGGGCACTGGGGTACAGACCCTGCAAGCCAAGTGCCATCACTGTTCCTGTTTGCGGAGAGAGCTGCTGATTGCTCCCAGGATGGTGGAGTTCATAAAAAACCAGAATAACATATGGGTTCCTCGTTCAAAGGCCTCTCTCTAAGGAGCTTGCAAGGGATGAGCCCTGCTCACTGTGTGTGGTGGCAAAAGGGGTACAGTAGCCTGTTGGTATTGATTTGTTGGTTGTATCATTGGGATAGGAGGGGAAATAATGGGTTGTTATTTGTTTTTTAAAGCCTCATCTGTTCTCCCAACAATGTGGCAGCATAATGCCTTATTTCCTAGCTGGAGGATTGGGTTACTCCTGAATTTGTCAGGGAGCTGGATTGGGTTTTTAGTGTCTGTGATTTACAGTGATTATCTACAAAGGTATTTGCTCAGAGTGGAATGTAAATGGAGAGGGGTGGGAACTGGGATGTATCTCAGTGTTGCATTTTAGCAGGATTTTTCTGTTGTTTGGAAAAGGGGAAACCACAGTGTTTGACAGCATTTCTGTGGGGATGTTTCTTATAAATGGTTCCAGGCAGATCCTGCAAGCAGGAGAAGCTTGTTGAATCTGCTGGAATTCTGCATGGCACAGCTTCACGGGGGAAGCTTTGGCACTTGGGAACCAGAGGACACTAGATAATCTTTCAGACCACTTAGCACACCACTTACAGTGTCCAGGCAACTAGAGTAACCAGAAAAGCTGGAAGGGGGAAAAAAAAAGGCCTTTAATATTCTGCAGATGTGCTGGCTCTTGCTTGTTCCATGAATCAGGGTATTGCATGAATGAAAGAGTTAGTAAAGCAATGGCTTGCTTTTATTGTCACGTGTGTGGCAGGTGCTTTACAGATGAGAAGAAAAAGTCCTTGTCTTGGAGAGGTTCATATGAGATATTATTGACCCAACCTGCTTTGCTTGCCCATGGGGCTGCTCAGGTGGCAAGATCTGGGACAAATATTTGCATGGAATGTCGGTAGAAGAGGGCCAGGAGCTAATTAACCTGGCAATGTAGTGCAGTATGTTCTCGAGGTTGTGTTTTAATTTGGCATTTTTACCTTTTTTGTGTTTCTGTGGCTAGAAATTTGATGCTGATGTTAATATAACATCTGACATTAACTGCTGGAGTTGAATGCTTAGGCAGCTGCTGACCAAACAAATCAGGGTTATTTTTCAGCCAAATAATTTTCCTGATCTGATGCTCCATGTGATCACATAAACAAGTGTGCAGGGGCAGAACAGGGAGGATCTTAGGGGAGAGGAGCAGTCACTGAAGCTGCTAGTCCTGTGAAACCTGGGGGTTTTTGAAAATATACCCCAGTGTATTAAAAGGAAGATATTAAAATTGCCCTTTCTTGAGTTGTGACTTGTAGGAGCCCCTGGTTTAGGGGGAGACCTGTCAGCCAGTTCTTTAAAGGTAAAGCAGAATTCAAATCTGGACTTTATCACATCTCTTGTTCTATCCATACATAGAGTTGTGGCTGATTTGTGCTGTGGGAGCAGCCGGAAGGAATTACAGCTGAGCAAATCTAAGTTTAGTGGTTTGTTACTCAGGGCTGCTCCGTGTGTGCTCAGGTGAGCAGAACAGGTCTGTGCTTTCCCAGGCACGCTGTGCTGGGGGTGTGTGCAGAGCCCTGGGAGCTCTCACAGCTCTCACAGTGCAGAATTTTGGGAGCAGAGTGGTGAACTGGGTGAAGTGGATTCATCAGCTGGTTCCTGGGGCCAGAAACTGTCCAGCAAAATGGGGACAGGGGTGTGATTTCAGTTCAGCTGTGATTATCCATCGTGCCTCTTGTGTTTCTGTGTGATGATCCTCAGGCTGTGCTCTCAGGGCAGAGCACTGCTAAACTCTCCCAGCTGGCCCAGTTTGATCAGGTTAGTGTTACCCAGCTCAGGAACAGGAGGCAAAGCAAAGCTCTGTACAGATTCTGCCTTTCCCCCTAGCAGTGCCAGTGTTTTTTCCCAGGCAATGTACCTTTCTTAGCTTGTACCTTGTCCAGCAATTTCTTTACATCTTTTCTTGAGCCCATTATCTGCTCTCAAATACGCCTTTGTGGCAGAGTGCAACTGGTAAAAGAATATACTTTTTTTTTTTTTTTTAGCTTAATGTTGATCTCTCATAGGCATGTTCTTATAAGTGAGAAAGAAATCGCTGTCAAATGCCATTTTGTCACCCAGCACAATGCAGTTCTTGCTGGGATATTTCGTTCTGTGGCATCTCTGACCTGCACTCAATCTTGGAGGGGTAGGTGAGGGTTTTGTTGCCTTGCAGAGCAGCTGCTCTCACATTGATGTTACTCAATAATCAGTTGGCCTGGACATTAGGTTGCGAAAATTTAAACAAATTGTAAACTGTCGAACTTTGCCCCACACATTCTGCTTGTTTCGCTGTCCCATCCCTATTGCTGACGGAGGATTTAATGAAAACAAATCTGGGTTAAAATAAGCGACTGAAATTATAGCGTGGGAGGGCTTAGCGGGGCTGCTGCGTGTGATGATCAGCTTTGTATTGTTGGCTTTTGTAGTTGGTGAGCAATTGCTTTATGGGACGGATTCATGTGGAATAGATGAATAAATGGAGTTTCATTGATTTCTGGGAAGCTTTGTTCATTTACATAAGCTGCGAATCTCAGCCGCTTCTGCTCTTGTCAGGAAATTTCACGGCTTCTTTGAGCCGGTGGGAGATCCTGAAGCAGCAGAGGCTGTAGGAGTGCAGCTCAATGTGGTGCTGTTGGCTGGGGGCAGGTTTGCTCCAGAAGAGCCTTCCTTCTCTCCTGGACACATTCCTGGGACGGCTGTGCACATGCTGCTCTTGGGCTGAGTGGCTGTAGGTGATTCCTGTTAACTCATCCCATCTCTCCTCAGGGATTTCTCCTCCGAGGCCATGGAGCTTTCAGCCAACGAGCTCAGCATCTATGACAAGCTCTCTGAGACCATTGATCTGGTGAGGCAGACTGGCCACCAGTGTGGCATGTCAGAAAAAGCTATTGAGAAGTTCATCAAGCAGCTCTTGGAAAGAAATGAACCCCAGAGGGGCCCTCCACGGTACCCTGTCTTAGTGGCTCTCTACAAGGTAAGATGACTTTTGTGCATGAACACAGCATTTGAAGGTCAGGGTTCTCCTTTGCACCTGAGCTTTTTATTTCCCATTGCATTTTCTTGATGACTTTCCCAAGATCTTTCTTTAAAAAGCTGTGAAGTGTAGCTTCCTTCCTTCGTGCCATGAGCTGCTTTGAGAACAGGAGACAGCTGCCTAAGGTTTGGAATTGCTCATGTGTGCTATAAATTTACATTGTCAACATCTTCCCCTCCCATAAATTATTAAGTAATGAGATTTGGATTGATTTTTCAGACTAAGATTCCTAGTGTTGACATCCTGAGTGGAAATATGAGGAAGGAAAGAGATTCTTGAAGTTCAGAGTTAGTAATTAAGTGAACATGGCTCTGTTTCTGACCTGCCACAAACTTCTACATGTCTTTATTTTCCTTTATCTCCTTTATTCTCCTATCATCATCGTACTTGATGGTAGAAAAATGTTTTAAAAGCCTTAACTAAAAGATTCTGTAAAAACATTTGCAAAGTGGGTGAAAGGATGCTATTGCTAGGTAAGTTTGAGATAATTCAATCCTAGACTGGCTTGGGTTGGAAGAAATCTTAAAGATCATCTAGTTCCAAGTCTCTGCCATGGACAGGACACATTGCACTAGACCAGATGTTTGCTTCAAGTCTGAAAAGTTTCCCACTGACATAATATTCAGTAATACTTTAGTGTCATCTCTACAAATCCATTGCAATGGGTTTTATTTGGAAAAAAATTCAAGCTCTCTTCCTCGTGTCCTATAAAAAGCTGTAAAATGAGGCAGGAGAACAGGAAACTGCAAATTTGAACTTTCAGCTTCTGTTCTTGTTTTTGCTGTTGATTCAGTTTGACTTTGGCCAGGGGGAGAAATGCGTCATGTCATCTCTTTAGGGCTTATTTGGGATTCTGGTATGGAGGAGGGAGCTGGTGCCAACTCTGCCAAAGTGTTTCGAGGCTTGACGGATGTTTGCAAAAGCCACAGGGTTTTCCTTGTGTAAGAGGCATGGCAGGAGTGCAAGATTATATTTGCTTAGGTAGGGAGGAAAAAACTATCTGTAGATAGTCCTGATTGATCTCATGCTGGATTATTTGCAGTGCTGAAATACAAGAACAGAGCTGTTTGTGTGGCTTGGGTTTGAAGGCTGCTTAATTTCATCCTTGGGCAGCCCTAATAATAAAACTGGGTGACAACTCTGTGTACATAAATAGCATTGCAGCTGAATGAGGAGACACAGCAAAAATAAGAGTGTTCATGTTGTGGTGCACAGCCACAACCCTCTGATACCAGCAGAAGGCGTGTCCTGGTGTGAGGACACCTCAGCTCCCTGCAGTGTGATTAACTCTGTGCCTGTTTTCCCTCACAGGGTCTGCTCACCCTGGGCTTGGTGCTGCTGACTGTTTACTTGGTGATCCAGCCCTACAACCCGCTGCCCCCCGAGGCACCGCTCTCCAGAGCCCAGGCCTGGGGCTCCCTCGTCGGCCACATCCGCCTGCTGTCCCTGCCCATTGCCAAGAAGTACATGTTGGAGAGTAAGGAAATGTTTTCCCTGCTGTAACATAAGCCTAGCAAGAAATACCAACTTAAATACCAGCCACACGAGTCACTCGAGCGTCTCTAGGGCACCACAAATGTGTTGCTGGCTTGGCATCATGGTTTTCTCTTTTCCTACCACTGTGCTTAAAAATAGCATCCTGAGTTCTAGCTTCACTGGGACTGAAACATATTTTATCTCTAACTTGGTAATTTTGTTCTTGCATGTTCTCTTTCCTTTGCTTTTAACACCCCAGGTCTTTCTTCCACAAGAGTTCCCTTTCCTCTAGAAATCTTTGCACTTCTGAGAATCAGAACTGAGATAGCTCTGCTGGGGAAATGTCACCTTTTCTTGTTTTTTTCTGAGTAAGGCGTAAGGCAAAACCAGTTTCTCAACCAGATCTTGGTATCTGTGAGCAAAGTGTAAAAACCTCAACTCGTGGCCTGGTTTAAGGAAAAGTAGTTTTTGCCAAGTGGCATATTGGGAAATCCTGGGGGATTGAGTGTTGTCATGTTTACATGACATCAAGGGCAGTGTGCGTGTGTGTGAGGAAGTCAGATAAGGGTTCCCTGTGAGGTGATCTCATCACAGGAGAGCAACATCATAGATTTTCCTAGCATGGCATAATAGAAATGGAAAAGTTTGGCTATTTCTCATTCTTGGTTAATCATTTCACTGACTTAGACTGGCAGGTGGGTGCAAGCCTGGGCTCTGCCTCTGCTGGAACGCAAAGACTATCAGTGACGATAAAGCTGTAAATTATTTTGAGCAGGGATGTGGCACAACGTGGATGGTCTGGTGGCTCACTGTAAAAACAAACTCCTGCAGCCATGCCCTTGTCAGGTTTATATTTAGCTTGGGCACCTCATTGTGTTGGAGCTGTCTGTGTTGGCTCTGACCTTCCTGCCAGAGCTAAAATGGGCTCCCTGAAATGTCAGCACCATTCTGCATCCTCTCTCTCCCTCCCTCTTTTCCGATGACGCTGATATGGGATTTCTGTTGATTCCGATTTGGATGGGTGGGACAGGGTATCCCCCATTGTTCCTCTTCTTCCTTATACATTGGGATATCTCTGGGAGTGAAAAACAAAGGTGAGGAGATGGCTCTGATAAGCACTTGGCATTAGGAGCCTGCTTATCTACTGCATTCCAGCTTTTCCATGGGTGAACACCCCCCTGCTCCTGTACTGAGATGGACTCCAGTGGGAATTTTAAAGCCCTTTCACTTTTCACAAGGGCCAGCAGTGACAGGATGAGGGGGAATGGCCTAAATTTGAAGGAGGGCAGGTTGGATGTCAGGAGGAAATTCTTCCCTGCGAGGGTTGGGGCGCGGGGAGCCTGGCACAGGTGCTCAGAGAAGCTGTGGCTGCCCCATCTCTGGAAACTTTCAGGGCCAGGTTGGACAGGGCTTGGAGCAACCTGGGACAGTGGAAGGTGTCCCTGCCCATGGCAGGGGGTGAAGCAAGATGAATTTTTAGGTCCCTTCCAACCCAAACCATTCTGTGGTTCTGTTGTATTTGTTCAGTCAGATTTTTTTCCAGATAATTGCCAGGTTCTTCCTTCAGATACCACGGGGTCCCTTTGGATGAGAAGAGCCCAGGGAGGTTCCTTGGCACAGCTAAAGGTCTGTGGGAAAAGGGCTGCCTGAAACCATGAGCATCTCCTTGTAAAGAGAAATAAGAGCAGCAGCAGTTCTGGCCTACCTTTGGAAAAACAGGCTGAATGATGAGGAAACATCCAGAGGAACAGGAGGGAAGGATGGATGGAGAGGAAGGATGCAGTGTTGTTATTTAAATGCACATAAAATCCCTCATGCCTCTGTGAGTCCTGTAAGGCTTCAGAAGCGATGAGCAATAGGGTGGGCAGCAATCCAGTTCTGGGGAGAAGAGGAAAGGGGGGAGGCAGTTCCTGCTCTCTTTTCCACAGAATTAGGTTGTGGTGGAAGCCACAGCATGTCCCAATTAACAGATTGACAGGGGTTGGCTGGAGTGACTTTGATGCTGGACAAGACCAGGGAGAGGGCAGCACCCAGCCTGACCTTGGCTGGGTTCCTGTGGGAATCCCTCATGTCCTGGCTTCCCAGCAGGCAGCTGCAGCCACCGACACCGTCCCAGTGACACTGGTGTCACCATCACAGCTTGCTGCTGAGAGGACACTGGTGAAGCCATCCAGCAGGGGTCTGAAAGAGAGAGTTCCATGGCTTGGGGCTGAGTGCTCTCCCCAGCCCTTTCAGCCCTGCTTTGTGTGTATTGTTTTGCCCCTAATTTTGGCCTTGGTCTGCTGAAGCAAAGGGGTAAATCTGCATCTTGTTGCTGAGAGTGGAAGTCCAGGAGGTCTGGGTCTGATCACAGGATCCCAGAATAGTTTGGGTCAGAAGGGACCTTTGCAGGTCACCTAGTCCAACCGTGCCGCCAAGGCAGGGTCGCCTGGAACAGGTGGGTTTGGAATGTGTACAGTGGGGAGACATGACCTCCTGGGCAGCTGTTCCAGTGCTCTGCCACCCTCCATGGAAAGAAGCTCTTCCTCATGTTGAGGTGGAAGTTTTTGTGTTTTAGTTTGTGGCCATTGCTGCTTGTCCTCTTGCTAGGCACTGTGGAAAAGTCTGGCACATGCTCTTGACATCCCTTGGAGATATTTATAGGCATTAATGGGATAGAAGGGACAAGCAGCAGAGAAAACCACTAATGAAGGGACTCAACGTACGGACTCCTTCCTTTCCCTACGTAGGTCCTGGGAAGATAATTTTGAGGGGGCTGAGGATAGAGCCTGGAGCTTTCTGTGCTCGGGCACCGGTTCAGAGGCAGCTCGGGCTGTTCCTGTTGAAAGCCACCTGTTGTCAGCTGGAGGCTGCCGTGGCCACCGGCAGTGCTGGCGCACATTGCCGCGGTGTGGACACGGCACAGCCCAGCCTGGGCTCACGGGTGGTCTGGCTCCTTCCTCTGTGCCCGGGCAGGCAGGGGCAGCCTGGGCTGTGCTGTCCCCCCTGAGCTTTGGGGCAGCTTTCCTGTGTCCGGGCTGGAGGCTGGAGCCCGGTCTGCGGGGAGGTGTGGGCTGAGCAGTCGGGTTTGTGTTGCAGAACAAGGGCAGCTCAGTTGCTGGGTTTCCCCTGAGAGCCCAGAGCCCCAGTCAGAGTGGTGGTGAGGCTTTGGGAGGTGCAGAGGTGCAGGATGTGCTCCCCACTCCCTCCTCCTCATGGTGACCTTGTCCCTTCCAGCCCAGAGCTGTGCTGTGGGTGACAAGGGCTGCCTGTCTATCAGTGGCTGTGGGTGGACCTTTGAGCAGCTGAGGTGAGGAGCAACATCCACAAAACTCTTTTGCATTGTTTATAGGATTGAGTCCAAAGTAAATTTCCTTTTTGCCTGTCTCTGTGCTCTCTTTCTCGCTGACTTTTCCCCCCAGATCAATTCCCATATTAAACCTTATGTTCCCACCCTTTGTTCCTTGGTAACTGACTCTTAGACCCTTGAGTCTGTGCCTCTCTTCCAGCTGTCTTCCCAGGGCAAGGTCCCTGTGACTGGGGAAAAAGGTCTGTGGAAATGTGGTTTGTATTTGCTCTTCCTGAGTTTATGCAGAGCTTGTGAAGGCCCTGGTGCTGGGTCACGTTGGCTGGTCCAGGCCTGCAGCTCTTGGCACATCTGCCCTTCATTTATAACTCCAGAGAGGCAGTGGGCTGTCAGACCTCTGGGTGTACCTGCTGTGAGGAACACAGTGTATTTTGATGGGCTCATGGGTTAACTCAAGGCTATCTAATGCTATTCCAGGGAAAAAGTAGGACATGTGCATTCTGGATTAATTTCTCACATAGGCTGGGATGGACAATTCCCTGTTTCAGTTCTCTGAATAGGAGTATGAGTGCTGCTCTCTCCCCTGCAAGCATTAGGAAGTAATATAGGAGCTCTCCAAGTCTGTAGTAAAGCCAAATGAAAAAGGATTTTGTATTCTTTTAAGAGAAATTTTAAAACCACACTGGTGGTCACCTGTTTTTTTCTTCTCTTCATCCTGATAGCTTTGTTAATATTTAAATATGTTAATATCTAAATACGATGTTAATATCTAAATATGATTTTTGATGCCAGCTGGTTGGTACCTGTTCCCTGCCAGCCACGCAATGATGTGATGAGCAGAACATTAAGCTGCTCTCACATTAACTTGTGTGTCTGCCCATGGTAAGTTCAGTCCTTGCAGCTCAAAAAGCTCAGCAGAGCAGGTCTGTCAGTGGGGAACAGGCTGTGGCTGTGGCCCAACGTGACAATTTGCACGTTGTAC
The DNA here is from genome assembly GCA_013400315.1 of Bombycilla garrulus. Lineage (NCBI taxonomy): Eukaryota > Metazoa > Chordata > Aves > Passeriformes > Bombycillidae > Bombycilla > Bombycilla garrulus. The sequence continues at coordinate 144,094 of VXBU01017409.1, forward strand.
TGGTAGCAGGGGTTGTAATGGCCTCGAGGAAATTCCAGCTTAGCTTTTAATAATGACACTTGGTCCTGGGCACACTCATCGTCCACAGCCCAGAATCAGCTGGGTCAGTAACTGCTCAGTACACCTGAAATCAGACAAAAGCACACATGGATCTCAGTGCTGGAAAAGAGAATCTGTGCAAGCTATCCCCAGCTTGGAGAAGAAGTGTTAAATACCCCTTTTTGCCTAGACCAGTAGGGCTAAAATCATGTTTACAGGTTTATACATAATTATTGTAGAGAAAGGAGCCCAGCTGGAGGAGCAGTGTTTAGCAACACCTTGTAAATGGCTTGTCACTGTGTTACTAAAGCCTGCTGGGTGCCAGAGCTATTTGTGGGGATGGGTCACAGCAGGCTGGGTTACTGGGGGAGGGCAGCAGCTGGTTACTGAGAGAGGGCAGCAGCCTCTGCCTCTTGGCTGGCCCACCTCGGGTTTAGCTGGAGGCTTGCCTTGGCACTTGGCCAGCTCCTGACTCTTCTCTGATCTTAACCCTTTGCAAGCAAAACCCTTTTCCCTCTGCTTCTCTCACTCCAGCCTTGGAGTGTTTTTATCTTTGGCACAGCTTTGTGCAGAAGGGAAGCATCCAGCTTGCCTGCCTTGCACGGAGACTTGCTGCTACTTGAGAGCAGTGTGGGCACCCAGGTGTCCATCCAGCCTTTCCTCATGGGCTGAGCACCCAGGAGTTCATCCAGCCTTTCCATGTGAGCTGAGCACCCAGGAGTTCATCCATCCAGCCTTTCCTCATGGGCTGAGCACCCAGGAGTTCATCCATCCAGCCTTTCCATGTGAGCTGAGCACCCAGGAGTTCATCCATCCAGCCTTTCCCCATGAGCTGAGCATCCAGGAGTTCATCCAGCCTTTCCCCATGGGCTTTGCAGCCCATGCTCTGTCTGACCCCTGGGGCTCAGGGATTCCTGAGCCCAAGAAGCATGGGCCTGCTCTGAATGAGAGGTTGCACAATTAGGCTGCTTGGGAGGTAATGCAGGATCTGATTTCTAACTTGTTGCTTCTCCTCTTGCTCTCAAAGGATGTTGTTTTTTTTTTTTCCCTACACAAAGTTGAGCTTCCAAGTGCTCTTGTTTTCGTGTGTGTTCTCGTGCACCCGCTTTGGGGGCTGAAGCATTTGGAGGTAGTTGTGGGTCACAGCATGTGCAGGGCTCCCTCCTATCACTGCACAGCTGCCAGTTTATCTGATCTTTTGTGTGTGTAAACAACCCTTTTATGATATAACCTGAGAGCAACCAGCAGACATGTGTTGGCTCGTTCAAAGGGGGAAAAAACGGCTGACTTTGCAGGGCAGGGTGGTGCCAAGCTGTTCATGCTTTCTGTTACTTTGGCCTTAGTTCAGCCAGTGGGCTGTTTATTTGGGTTTGCTGGCAGTAAACTAACCCCAAACTATTGTGGTACTGTAGAACACGAAAGACTCTTCCTTTTACTTCTATATTGTGAAGCCTCCAAAATTCATTGTTTCCTCATTTGCAGAGTGAATCTTTACTTTGGATTCACTTCCCTGGGAAGAGCGTTTGCCATAGGTGGCCTCTTGCAGAGGCATTTAGCAGCCTGGCAGAGCCCTCTGTGCACCTGTGACACAGACATGTCAAACCTTTTACAGGTGAGGCCACCGTCAGGCAGGTGACAGCAGCTGGGAGGGATTTGTTTCAAAAGCTGTTCCTCTGAGGCAGATTGCTCATGCAGCACAAGCTGTGGCTGGGGCAGGTAACCAGAGATGCAGCTGGAGTGGACTTTTGGATGCTTTCCTGACAGGTTGGTCCCTGCCGTCCATTTCTGAGACTGGTAGGTGCAGATTTCTCCTGGAAATAATGTTTTTTTTTGTCCCAGTGGACTGTGAATTCCTCTTGGGCTCGGCTCAGCAGACTTGATTTCACAATGTCTGGTTGGATCAAAATCATTTTCGTGCTTTGCTCCAGGTTGACTAATGATCCCTGGGCTGGTGGAGCAGCCGTTACCCATTAGTGAGATGAACGAGTAGTTCTTCAAGCTGTTGACTTCTACCCAGAACAACAATAAAGAGGTTCTTGATGGGTTTTTTTGTAGCTGTTATTTTGTTCCTAGATGTTCCTAAAAATGCTGTGAACCAAACTGGGAGGTACTTTCTTCTCATGGCATAAATATATTCAGTATACCCAGAGGTACAATAAAAGTTCAATATGAGGGAGGAGTGAGGATCTTGTGCTTAACAGGGACACTCTTTGTAGGATATATTTAAAACCCCACTGTGATGCAGTCCTTAATCAGGACTTACAGGCTGTAATTAATAATCCTTATGTTTCCTGCCTGACTTACTTAAGAATCCATCAGTTTAGCCTGACATTGACATGACATTATAAATGATCAAATTAATTTTTAGCCTAGTGAAGAATTTCAGCAAGATGAAGTTCGGGAAACATTGTTTGTGCAACAAAGTGCTCCAAGTGCCTCTTCCAAACTGTGCCACCTGGTAACTACAAAGCTTGGAATTCCTACATCTGTAAAGAATGATGGGATTTACCTGTGTCATAGACTGTGATCATGAATTTATGCCCAAATTGTTCCACTGTCCCAGGCTGCTCCAAGCCCTCTTAAGCCTGGCCTTGAATGCTTCCAGAGATGGGGCAGGCACAGCTTCTCTGGGCACGCTGTGCCAGGGCCTCCTCACCCTCACAGGGAAGAATTGCTTTCCAATATCCCAGCAATCCCTGCCCTCTGGCAGTGGAAGCCATTCCCCTCATCCTGTCACTCCAGGCCTTGTCCCAAATCCCTCTCCAGCTCTCTGGGATCTCCTTTAGGCACTGGAAAGGGCTCTAAGGTCTCCCCAGAGACTTTTCCTCTCCAGATGAACAGCCTTAACTCTCCCATCCTGGTTCCAGAGCAGAGGGGCTTCAGCCCTTGGAGCATTTCTGTGGCTTCCTTGGGATTCACTCCAGCAGCTGACCTGAGCAGGGCAGAGGGGCAGAATCCCCTTTTAATGAAACACCCAGATTTGTACAGTGGACCTTCAAGAAAGGACAGAGAAATGTCTGGGGAATATTCAGTGCACAGCCATTCTTTGGAGCCCTGAGTTAATGGGATGCTTGCTGAAGTTGCCTGAATGTTCCCAAGATTGCCCTGGTGAAGTATTTGGTGGATCTGGGGAATAATCTCATCCTCAGAAAGAGGAATCTGGGATTTGGAGCCAGCCTTGCAGGTTGTGGGGCTGCTCAGTACATAAGCCAGTCCTCTGGGGAGCTTCCTTTGAGTTCCTGTGGGTGATGGCAACGATAGTCCCTATGGACACAACTCCGGGGGGGGCTCTGAAGTCCTGGGGGGTCCTCCCTGGGACCAGACCTCCCTGTGCAGACCTGGCTGGAAATTTCCTGGTGGAAATTTCTTCAGCCTTGCAGCCCCGAGTGCTGGGGAGCAAACCTGCTTGGTGGGAAGCCAGCAAACTGCCTCAGCACCTGCAGTGCTACAGGCAGGAGGTTTTGTGTTTTGAACACTTTGTTAGGGTCAGGAGCAGCCCTTGGCTCTGTATCCTGCAGGAACAAAAGTTCCCCCTGCTAAAGGCTTCCCTTTGAACCTGCTGCACTGGCAGATTGATCCTGCGCCCTCCATATGGTCCCTAAAGAGAGCAGAGCTTGCTGAGATCCTGCTCTCACATCCATGTGGGCAAGGTTCCATAAGTTAATTTGCTTTGCTGCAATGGGCAGAAGCAGGGCCAGGTCTTCTCAGGAACCCTGAGTTTACAATCTGACCATCCACACCCAGCATCTCTGGGGCTGTGCACACACACCCCTCTCTAGTGCTGGGAGCAGCCAAAAATTTGGGAGATCCTCTGTGAAAACAGCCAAGAAGGGTGGCGTACTCATATTAAATTGATGGTGACTTGAAAATTATTTTTCTGCATAGTGGAAAGTAGAGTCATAAACTCCTTGCAGCATTAATCATAGATGTGTTTTAAGGGAAGATTTTTATCTCTCAGTCTGTGCTGTGTTAGCAGCTGAAAGCTCCAGCCCTGGCTCTGCTAGGAGCTCTCCTGACACAGGGGAGCAGCTCTTGTTCTGGAGAAATAATAACACATAAAAGGAAATATTAAGAGGTTATGGCCGATGGGAAACTGAAGTTCTGTTGAACAAACTGAAGGCTGCCCCTCAAAAAAGGGTGAGAAAGCAGAGAGAAGTTGGCCACAACTTCTGTCGTGTAATGGATAGTTGGATGTGTCACTGCTCCAGCTGCTCTCCTGCACTCCAGCTCCACAGGGATAATTGCCCACGCCCAGCACTTCAGCGTGTGGCTGGGAGTGGAGGGGACCCTGGTGTGAGGATTGTGCTGGGATGAAAAGAGCATCTTCCATTTGCATCCCCGAGCAGCCGTGTGTGTGCACAGACAGCGCTCCACTTCCACCGGAACAATCCCCGGGGAGTCTGGGCAGGCAGGGTGATAATGTAAAAGGAATGCAGGGAGGGTGAGGAGAGAAAATCAGCATCCTGGGTAAAATCCTGCCCTGGTCCCCAGTGGCAGTTGGCTCCTCTGTGTACCATCTCTCCTCCCGCCCTCTCTGGGAAGGGCAGGCACTGCCCGTACTTGTCATGCCAGTCACACACGTGCTGGTGCACAGACTAACACCCTCCACAATAAATCTAAAAGATTAATTACTAGGGGAAAAAAAAATCCCACAACCCCACTTGCAGCATTTGAAATGCATCTTAACCAGTGCTCTGCTCTAGTTATTCATGGGGAAAAGAAATCACCTCCTGAATCGAGCAATTGAGAATGCAAATATTCCAGCCTGGCTCAAAAGAGGAATCAAGCTCTGTACTGTCAAGCTGATTAGCATCCTGTTCCGTGGGGTACTGCCCTGAGCCCAGAGGGAAAATTTAGGGACAACTGTGCTTAATTCTTAGGGATGAGGTTTCTGAGTTTTGCCCAGAGAGAAATTACAGTCTTGCTACGCCCTGTCTGATGACAGACCATAGAGATGTTTTCTTGTTCTCTTCACAGCGACTGCCCTTTCTCTGGTGAGATCTTTCAGCCTTTTGTTTCCTGTCACTGACCAGCTGTTTTTTGTGAGTTGAGTTTTTTTGTTGTTGTAAAACTGAAGCTTTCTACAGGCAGTGGAACAAAGATTTTCTTTTTTCTCTTGTGAGCAGGGAGGGAAAGTACATTGGAGCAGTTTCTCATGGGAGTGGGACTTCTGCTTGCAAGAAGGATTTTACACTTTGTTTTGCCTTTTTTCCCCTTTTCCTGAAAGCAGTGTAGATGTGTCTTCCAGAAAGACTAGGAATTATATCCTGATCCCTTTCAGTCCATATCCCAGCAGTAGGGTGGGAAATGCAGCATCTGGGAGTTGGAAATACTCAGCAAGAAAGAAGCAAAATGAATCCCAGTCTGCTCCTCGTTGTTATGTCCCAATGAACATAAATCCTCTGTAACATTCCTCGTGGCCTGTTGCAGATGTCAGAGGGGAAAATAAAACAAGAGCTCTGCTGTGAAGTGCTGTTCATCCCTTCTTAGCCCTGTGCAGGAGTGTGAGTGTGGCTGGAAATTGCAGTGGCAGTGACAGGCACAGGTTCTGCATGGTCTTTTTCCCTCCCAAAAAGTGCATCCTTGTTTCCCAGCTTGATTTTTCAGCCAGACTTCATTCTTCCTTCTCTCCCTTTGCCATCCCCTCCATTTTCTGAGCCATGTCCAGGAGACTTTGGAGCTGTTTTGACATGTGCTGGCAGGGTGGGCCTGTTGGTGAGGACAGATCCCTGGATATTTCACGTGAGATGTGTCCCAGGCCATGGGTTTTTCCTGACCCACCCTGACAGATCAGGCCTGGGATGGGTTTGCTGCCACGGCCCAAGTTAAGCCTCTCCCATTGGATTAAGGCAGAACCAGGGCTGTCACTGCCATAAAATCTGTGTTTGAAGTGGAATTTCCATTAAGCTCTCCCATTTCTCACAACATGCTGCTCTATCTCCAAATATAAAATTTGTGTTTGGACTGGATGTCAGGGAAGGTTCTTCCCCCAGAGGGTGCTGGGGCACTGAACAGGTTCCCCAGGGAATGGGCACAGCCCCAAGGCTGCCAGAGCTCCAGGAATGTTTGGACAAAGCTCTCAGGCACAGGGTGGGAGTTGGGGATGTCTCTGTGCAGGGCCAGAAGTTGGAATTTGATCTTTGTGTGGTTCTGTGATTCTGTAAATTAGAGCCACACCCTTTCAGTGTGGTGGCTGCTCTGCACATCCTTTAGCATAGAAATGCATGGGATATTCAGCATTGTCCTGCTCATTGCAGCATTCCCTACTGCAACAAGTCCCTTCTCTTACTGTTTGTTTTTTGGGGAGAGCTGTTAAGTTGGAGGAGGGAGGCTGGACATAGGCATCAAGTTGTATTTTCATGTAAAAATTGAATTTTTGAAGATGTAAACATGTGCAGTGTTCACTGTAGGCCAGTTCAGCTGATTGTGGTGTAACAGCAATTTTGGGAATTTAAAATGAATGTGGCTGTGGTCCAGGGGTTGCTTGTGCTGGGACTTTTCTCCCCATTTCATCTTTGAGTCAATGCATGGGATGAATGAAAAAAGCAGCAGCATGTCTTGGTGAAATCTGACATTTCCCCAGCATTTTCTGCACATCAGAGACTGGGCAACCATTGCCTGGGACAAAGTATTTCTAAATTAACACAGGGGTAAAGGGGAGTGTGATGATTTCAGGTATGTCCTGGCAGGGTTCGTGACACCAGTGCTAACCATGTGGGAGTTACTCTTTCCAACCTGGATCTTTTTTTGTTAACTGTGTGTTATTTCCTTGATAACACTTTTGGGTTGCTCTTTTGTTATGGACTTGTTTCAATTTAATTACACTACATATGATGGTTGTCATCCTTCTGTTGCTCGTGGAAGGGTGGCTGAGCCTGTGTGCCTCATGTACAGAGAAATGGAATTTCCATAAGCTTCCCCATTGCTCACAACCTTTATCTGTATCTGCAAAATGTGCTGGAAACATTCCCTCCAGCTCTCTGCCTGGTGAAGCTTCTTATTTTTGTTACAGCCATCAGAAACTATAAGAAATCTCATGTTTCATGTGAAGAATAATGAGTTTATCATCGGATTTGTCTCCTTTCCATTCCATTTTTGGTCTTACTAAACAGGTTTCCCTTGTTTCTTCCCCAGAATGCCAGGACTGGTGGGCAGCAGGTTGCAGACAGAACACTTCCACACTTCCTGCAAACTGCACAGTCTGTTCTGCTGTGAAAAGCCTTCAGATAGTGACAGACTTCAGAGAGCTATCAGAAAAGCTCCAGAGGCATCAGCCTTTTCTAATCAAGGTAATGCAGGGATTTGTGAGGCTGGTGATGAGTCCAGACTCTTGAACAGCACGAGCCCAAAACCCCTGCCCAGTATTTTCACCCCTGCACCCAAACTGCTCGTTCAGGACATGTCTTTCACCCAGTGTAAAGATGTGGGAGGAGGGAGCTCCCTGCATTGTTCCTCTGACTAATGATCATTGCATTTGGACACTCAGCAGTCCAGGTGGCTGTTGCTCTTGGATGTTTTCTAGTGGGAGGGAAATAGGAGCAGGGAGCAACGCCAGGAGCACAGTTTTTATCTTTGTTTCATGTTCTTTAAGACAGGACAGCATCTCTCCTATGAAGAACTGAAGCATTTTCAGTCCCAGGATCCAGAACTGGCAGATGTTATAATAGAAGAAAATTCAGCTGAATTATGGAGCTGCCCATTTTTCTTTCCCTGGTGAGTCAGACAAAACATGTGATAGATGGACACATCCTCTCTGTCGAGGTGCTCAGGCTCTGCCTGCAAGCTGCAGTTTAACTGGGGGGAAGGCATACAGGATTACAGGGGTTACAGGCTGCTTCTGCTTGCTGGCACTGATTTGTTCTGAGGACAAGGCTTCAGCACTAAAATGGAGAATTGTGGCTTGGTCTGCAGCTATTGCTCCCCTTATAAGATAAAATTATGCTAGGGACTGCCTGGTCCAGGTTCAGGATGTAAATCATCTGGGCTGTGATCTGATCACCTGAGGCAACTGGTTCACATTTTTATCACCTCTGCTCAGTGGAAATCCTCCACCACTGGTGCTGAGAAGAGATGCCATGACTTCTCCAAACACTGAGAACTAATGGAAAGTCAAAGAATCCTGCAATTTGTGTTTGGTCTAGTGCAGAGAATGTGGCCTAATTTAATCCTGCCGCTGTTAACCAGAAGCTCTTTGCCAAAGCCTTTAGCGTGAACAGCTCAGAGCTCTCTAAGGTGTCAGAGCAAGCACTGGTAGAGGGAGGATCAGGGTACAGAAGAATTAATCATGTCAGTCCCATAAACAAAGGTGTAAAAATAACAAAGCCCCACCTGGCCTTTTCCAGTTAAATTTCCTGGTCTAGAGAATATCCTTGGATCCCTTCTGCCTCGCCATGTGGGTTCAGTTATGGTTTTTGTATGATGCCACCTCTCTGCGTCTTTTGTAATTAATGGATCTGGTCAAGGACTTGGATCATTTTAAGGGAAAAGGGGAAGGAAATGAAGTTCAGGTATGCATCAGGATCTTTTTTTTCCCTCTTTACATGGTCATGGTGCAGAGTCCAGAGGACAATGGGAAGGAGCACAGGTTTAGAGGCTGAGGTTGGATTTTGCTCCTGGCTCCCAGGGCTAGTCTGTCATGCTATTACCAAGCATGAATGTTTGGCAAGAATTTGGAAAAGCTGTTTGGAAATAGTTTATAAATGCAAACATTATCACTGTATGATGTTTTTTTAACATGGGCTGGTTTGTTTAGGAACAAGTCTATGAATAAATCTCGGATTCTGCAGGAATTTTTCCCTGCTTCTTCTTTGCTGTCCTTCCCTAAGACAGTGTCCCTGGAGAGCTGCTTCCTCATCCGCCATCCAGATTTGGGAAATAAGGTAAGAAATTCATCCCAGAGACATTCCCTTCCTTTCTGTGAGTTGTCTCCCAGCAGCTCTGAGTTTTTGTGGGATTTGCAGGGTATTTTTAGTTTATACAATCCTGAAAAGGAGCATTTAGGGTTGTATCAGTTCCGTCCATCCCTGTGTGAAGTGGCATCTCAAGGTGGCTGTGCCTTCCAGCAGTTTTGTCTAGTTTGGGGCAGGAGATACCCTGTGCCCATGTCCCTTGGCAGCTGCAGATGTCACAGAAACAGAGAGACTTTGAAGATCATTTTGTTCCAACACCCCTTGCCTGCTCCATTCATGTGTCCGGCCTTGCTGTATAGCTGGGTGAGGTCATTTTGTTCACAGTTGGGCAGAATTGATTTAAGAGATTAATTTTAGGAGCTGCTCCTGGCAGTGAGGCTCACTCTTTCTGAGACACTTGAGGCTTCTGGCCTGATCTCCTCCTCTGTATTTTCCTGGTTTTTGGGGATGTGCAGGCCCTGCCCTGCCTTGGAGAAGAGGAGAGCCCATGCATGCAGCTGACCTCAGCTAAGATTCTGTGATCCACTGGTGACTGGGGGAGCAGCGAACGTGCTGTTTGCTCTGTCTCACCTGCCTGCAGGGCAGTGACTTGTCCCTGCTTTGGGCAGACAGAGCCAAGGAAAGCTGGCCAGGCCTTTGAAATGCTCTCCTCCCATCCTAGAGCTACAGCCTGCACAGCCTCTTCGCCGTTGGGAGTGGGCAGCTCACCCTGACTGTTGCACCTCTGGACACGTGCAGAGGACACTGTGAGGTGTTCAAGGTGGAGCTGGAAGCTGGGGATTTGGGTGAGTACCAGAGCTGTGGCGTGCAGGGACTGGGAGAGCCCTTGGAATCAGGAGACTGCTTCCAGCTGGGTCCTTTGTGTCTGACACCTGGGATTGGTGGTTTGTGCCTTTGTCACCTCCAGGCTGGTGTGTGCCCACTTGTCACAGGGAGGGATCCTCCAGGACTGAGAGGTTGTGGCCTGGAACACCTACAGTGGGATACCAGGAGATGCTCAAAGCTGAGCAGTGTGGGTACACAGAGGGTGTTACAAACCCAGTGCCCACTGAGGGAGGAGGTGCCTTTCCAAAGAGCTCCAGCATGACCACATCCCTTCGTGGGAAATGGGAGCACTCATTAAGGATGGGCTCATCTAACTGAGCCTCTTCATTGCCTCTTCCCAAGGTTATGCCAGCACAGAGCACTGGACAATGAGCTTCATGGCCAGAGGAACAGAGCCAGCAGTGATTTGTGACGGAGCTGCCAGCTAAGCATGGTGGGGTGGGAAAACAGAGCTGTTCCCAGGACAAGAAGACTTTCGACTTTGAAGCCAAGGCAACGTCTTGAGAGGAGCGAGCTGGGGCAACTGGGGCAGGCAGCTTTGCCACCCTGCATGTTTACAGTGTTTAAAAATGACTATTTTCCTGACCCTTGAGGTAATCCTTTGCCTTTCCTCAAATGTATTTTGGGAGAAGCTCAAGCTATTTATGACCCTCCCTGTCCCCTCAGGTAAGCCCTGGGTTTGCAGCAAAGGGTGTTTTTTCCAGGAGCAGCAGATGGATTTCTCAGGATGAGATTCACCTTGTGTTCTTTGTGGATTATGGCACTTCTAAAACTTCCTGGGGGGTTTGGGAGTGGATGGGGGTGTGACATTTCTGTGTACATTCCTCCTGAGGAGGAAGCTTTGAGCCTGTTTAGTCAGGCCAGTTCTATAAAGGGAATTAATTGGTGTTGTGTCCCAGCTCTCCCTCACGTCCGCAGCTGTGTGAGCCCTGCAGAGCTGATCTTGGCTCCTGCTCCCGGGCTGGGGAGAGCTTTGAGCCTGAGGGCAGAAACTCTCACCCACTTCGTCCTTTTTGTACCAAAAGAATCCCTCTGTGTTGTGATCACCCTTCTGCAACTCTCTCTCAGCAGGTTGTGAGTGAGTCAAATGGTAATTGTGCTTTTCTTCACCTCTACTTCCTTTTCTGCAAAAACACTCACACACATGTTAGTGGTGCTGGCAGTGCTGGAGTTCTGGATGGAGCTGGGGCAGGGAGAGAGCAACTCTGTCCAACTTTCACCTCAGACACCAAGGGCTGCACAGCCGTTCTCAGCTGCTCCTTGTTTCTGGAGGCACTGCCTACGTTCCCAGCCCACGGTACCTCTGGGAGCACCTGAAACCTCCCTCTTCCTTGGCATATTTGTGCATTGACTCCTTCCAGACCTGGAACTCTGTCTTCAGAATGAACGTTGGTTTTTCCTGGGTCCTTTCCAAGCTGCCTTTGCGTGTTTCCTGCTGCTGGAGCAGTGCTGTCTCCAGTGCCCTGAGAGAGGCTCGGGTTCGGTGTTTGCCGGCTGCGGATGCTCCGGTCCCTTCCAAGTCTGATCCTTTGGGTCTGATCCCACTGCCGAAGATCATTTACAGATGTGTCAGGCTGAACTCATAGGCCAGGGCTGGAGTTCAGGACATACTCTCACATTTGTTAATATGGAGTTGGGAGGACTTTTGGCTGACAGTGAGTTAACTCTGTTCTCAGGAGCAAGAGCCTTTTTCTCTGTAAATATTTTAGGTACATGTAAAATGACAGATTGGGAAAATGTCTGTCCAGCCTTTGTTTTTGAGGAGAATGGGAGCAAACGTTGTGCTAATCTGATTAGGAGCTAACAAAAGCTGCCAAGTGGGATGACCAGGTCTGGCTCCTGTACAAGAATAAGGCAGAGGACAGTTCCTGCTCCAAAGAATTTAGTCTGAGGCCTTGACACTACAAACATTTCTATGCACAACCCTTGTTTTTCTCCTGTCAAAACAATGAGAACCAGCCCAGCACCTGTATCAGTCTGTGCATGGCCCTCGGTGCTGGACACACACCAGATCTAGTAGAACCAAAGTGGGAGAGTCTGGCTCTCAGGATAGTAATATAATTTGTTACAAAGTATTAAAGGGAATTGGACTAATAAAACTTCCATTAGTATTCTCACTGCTTGGAGTGTATTTCACACTCACGACACTACATTCAATCTTGTACATGCCAAGACACACACACACACACACACCACCCCTCTCCCTCCTCTTAAAGCCTGGGTCTTAGTTAATGGAAATTTGGGAGTTCGGTGATGGCAGAATTAGGGCCTCATTAGTGACTGTTGCTATTTACACTTTGGCAGCTTCTCAAATCAAATTCAAAGGCTGACAAGGTTACTTCACCTCTTACTGGTTTTGTATCTGACCCATTTTTTGTAAAGCATTTGCTCAAAGATGCTGCTGGAGCCATTCTTGCTGAGATTGCGGCGGTTCGGTGACACTGTCACTGCTAAGTGTCCTTGACTGTAACTTGTAAAAGAGCTGCGGAGACAATTCCCAAGTGTCTGTGAAATGCCTGGATTTTGAGAGTCACACTTAAGCCATTGTGGCTGTCTGGCTCTTTGGGGAAGAAGCAGAGAAAATGGATCTATTTACAGTTGCTGTTTGGACTGGGGGGAGGAGGGGGAGGAAGGGGCAGGTTTCTGCCTGTTTAGCAGAAGTGTTCTCACGTAGTTCTTCTCTCTTCCTCGAAGAGTTGCAGCTGGTTGGACAGGAGCTGGTGAGTCTGGCCTGTTTGCAGAGCAGCCTTCCAAGTGCACTTTATGGGCTCTGCATAAGTTTCCAGCTCTGTCTCAGCGATACATTGCATATGTCCCAACCTCACTCCCTTCGGAGTTTACATCATTTGTTTTTAAGCTCTCCACTATATTTTCTCTTCCTCTTCCAAAAGCTGTAAGGAATTAGCTGCTAAACTAAAACAGGAGGGCAGTTCTCCTGCTGATAAAGAGCCGATTTTGGCCGAAGTGCAGAGCCCCAGTCTGCAGCACAGCTTCCAGAGCAGCTCCTGTCTCCAGCTGCCAGAGGAGTGGTGCTCACACCTTCCACATCCCAGGGCGGTGGGAAACCCAGAGGTGAGGCCACAATGGCAAAACTGGGATGGCCAAAGGGAGGTTTTGATACCTTCACTGCAGTTAAGCCCTGGTCATCTTCCACTTCCCATCTCCCTCTTCACAGTCCTTGGAAAGGCTGCAGGACTTCCCTGGAGAGCCTGGTGGTCCTGGTGGCCTGCTGAGCTGGAGCTGGGGGAACAGGGCTGTTCCTGCAGCTATTGGGGTTTCACAGCCATGATCAGATGAGTCATGGAGGGGGTGTCCCACTGTGGTCTCCTTCACCTCAGCTCCCCTTTTGCACTCTGTGCTTGTTTGGACAATCTCCCACTGCCCAGCTCACACGAGTTCCCAGTCAACACATGTTTTAAAATCCCTTTGTGTGCGTCAGAGCTCATTGTCTGTGAGCTGGGAGATGGATTCCTCCTGACCCCACATGCCAAAGGCTGCAAAGCTGCTCTGAAATCACACCAGAAATCGGTACTACCCACAGGCCTGGTGGGCAGAGGTGAGGAGGGGTCACTCTGCCCTTGCCAGGCTGGAAGGACGGGCTGTCCCCGGCAGCTGGGCAGGAGGATCGTGGTTTAAAGCTGCTCCCCAAAGCAGGGGTCACTGACCAATGCTGTCAGTCAGTCCTGAACTCAGGGTAACTGAAAGGAGGAGAAAGGATTGTTATGATTTACTTCAGTACCAGGAAATCAGCGGCCCCTACGGGAGCCAAGCTGGCAGTTTCTACTGAATTTTTTTTTTTTCGCTTTCTTTGTTCCTTTTCATTTTTTCCCCTGCCCACTGTTATTGCACACATTGATTCCCCTGAGGGGTCTCTCTGCAAGGCCCTGGAGAGCTTTGAGTCAGATTTCCCATGAGTCTCCAGACTTCAGCTTCCCCTACCAAGCCTGTTTTTGCTGTGCTCTGGAGGAGAAGCTGGTTTGTCTGGGCTGGATCAAAGCACCTCCCTTCCCTCCTGGCCTCTCCAGCAGCAGCAGGAGGAGGTGGGGAGCAGGAGAGCATCTCATGGTAGAGATGTGAGCTCTCTAAACACCAGAAAAGGGGATCCTTCTGCCTTGAACCCTCTTGTTCCCTCTCTCCAGGAGAGAAGTTTCCACACACCCCAATCCCAAATCCACGTTCAGCCCCATGGCCCCCAAGAGAACTGAACACTTCCTGGGGTGAGGCCATTTCGGTGGGTGCACAAACAGCTTTTGCTTCCTGCAAACCAAACTTTCTCCTCTTGGTAAATTTCATAGGTAGAATACGAGATCCTCCTCTTCAGGAACCTCCTCCTTTTAAAGGGCAGATTTAGTGTCCTGCTGAGTTAGACAAGGGAGAGACGCTGGACTTCCCTTTGCTTTGGAGATTCAGACAAATGGCAGGTGATTTATTTTTAGCGTTATCTCCTTGTCTTGGGGAGGGGAGCCACATTCTAAAGGCTCAGAGGTGCTGGGAAGTAAAGCTATATATGCATAAAGACTGTTTCAATGCTGAACACTAAATTCCGTGATGGATTTAAAAAAAAAAAAAAAGAATGTGAATATGCACTTAATGCAGAATTTTATGGATGGTCCTAATTTAATATATTGCAAACTTTGTAAATACTTGGGAAAAGCCTGTAAAGTGTGTAAATAAATGAGATTTGTATGTAAGAAGAATAAAAAAGTTTTTAATTTTTGCAATTAAATACAGGTGTTAACGACCCTTTTCCCTTTTCCTGATTTTTATTTTCATGTTGCATGTCAGCTATTGAGGGGTTATTTAACCTTTTTTAGGGCACTTTTCCTAAGGGAAGTGTAATTTTAAATGAAAAGTCAGAACACTTTTGTTAGAAAAATGTCATTAGAAACACTTTGTGAAAAAGGAGCAGTTTGGGAAATGTTCCGTGGGTTTTAGCCTGGTTCTTTGAAGAAAGTTGATGCAACAGCTCTGCCTGTCCCTCTTTTCTTCCCAGTAACAATCTTCATCTTTCCTTCACAATTCAGTTGATTTTAGCCAAACTTTGAGGCATGGAAGACGATAAACTCCTCCAGAGCTCATAAATCCGGGCGAGTGGGGAGAAGAGAGAGATCCTGTTACTCCCTCAGCAGTGCAGGAGCCTTGTCAGAGCCCGGCCAGCCCCGCTGCAGAGCCTCGAGCTGTGAGTCAATGGGAGGCCAGGCTTGGTCACTGCTGTGCTGCAGAGTGGGGCCTCTCTGGAGCCAGGGGCTGGAGCAGGCTCTGTCAGGTGTCACTGTGCGGCTCCTGTCCCCGTGCTGCTCCCCGGGGTGTGGGGATGGGCTGTTCCTTGAGCCAGCAGAGTGAAGGCTGCATTCCACACATCCTGTAATGCAGAGCTGATGGTCTGGTTATTCCAGCCAGCCCTGAGGCAGCCACAGACTCTCTGCTCTGTACCCTGTTCTTCCTCTCCTGCCGGCACAGGGAAGAGGTATCAAGCCTCTGCTTGTCCCCAGCAGGCTGGGGGAGCCCAGGGCGCTGTTCCTCAGCTGCCAAATGCTGTCCCCAGCACAGACACGAGGCTGGCCAGGGTGGGCTCTGGTTCTGTCTGGGGAGTTGCTGTGCTGCAAACTGCTCTCAGCAATTGCATCTTGCTGCCTTTGTTTCTAACGCAGCTGCATTCAGGGATAGAGGAGGACCTCTGTGAAAACAGGGCTTTGTCAATTGCTGTGGGATTATTGTTCTGGATTGTGGGTGACACTGTGGAGGGTGTTTACTACAGGGCACCTGTGAGGAGGAGGAAGTTGATGAGGTTTTCTATGGGCAGGTGGAAGTAGCCTCGTGGTCACAGGTCCTGGTTTTCCTGGGGAACTTCAGCCATCCTGATAATTGCTGGAGAAACAACACAGCCTGGCACAGGAAGTTCCTGCAGATCATTGAAAATAACTTTTTGATACAAGCAGTGGAGGAGCCAAGGAGGAGAGGTGTTTCTGGATCTTGTGTTACCAAAGCAGGAGGGACTGGTTGAAGAGAGGAAAGTTTGGGAAAGCCTTGCATGTAGTGACCCATGGGTTAAACTCGGGATCCTGCGTGGGGAAGCAAAGCAGAACCAGGGCTAGAACCCTGATTTTTCAGAGGGCCAATTCAACCTCTCCAAAGACTTTCTTAGAGGAATCCCATGGAATAGGGCTCTAGAAGGGAAGGGGCCCAAGAAAGCTGGTCAATATTCAAGCATCCAAACTCCAGACCAGTGTATCCCCATGATCCAGAAATCAAGCAAAGGGGGCAGGAGACCTGCATGGAAGAGCAGGGAGATTCTAGCAATTCTCAAATGGAAGAAAGAAATTGATGGGATGCTGAAAAAGGGACAGGCACATGAGAGATCTATAGGAACATCTTTGGGGTATGCAGGGATTCAATGTGGAAGGCCACAGCCCACTTGGAATTGAGTCTGGCAAGGGATATCAAGAACAACAAGAAGGGCTTCTCAAAGTATATCAGAACACAGCAAAAGGAAGATTAGGGAAAATGTGGGGCTGCTGCTGAATCCAGTGGGTGTCCTGGGCACGGAAGACACAGAGAAGGTGAAATTACTCAACACCTTCTTTGCCTCAGTCTTTACTGCTGAGAGCAGCTCTCAGGAATCCCAGATGTTGGAAGTAAGAGATGAAGGATGGAGAAAGAAAAACTTCCCCTTGGTTCCAGAAAGTTGAGAGATCAGCCAGGCAGACTTAACACCCATAAATCCATGGTGGGATGCACCCACAGGTGCTGAGGGAGCTGGCAGAGGGTGTTGCTTAGCCGCTCTCCATCATCTTTAAAAAATCCTGGAGAACGAGAGAGATGCCCAATGATTGGAGAAAAGCCAATGTTAACTCCTGTCTTCAGAAAGGGCAAGAAGGAGATCTGGGAAACTCCCAGCCAGTCAGCCTCACCTTCATCCCTGGAAAGGAGATGGAACAGCTCATTCTGAAGTTCATCACCAAACACCTGAAAGTAAAGAAGGTTATTGTCAGCATAGATTCACCAAGAGGAAATCCTGCTTGACCAATGCGATGGCTCCTATGATGGCACAGCAGGATGGGTTGATGAGAGGAGAGCCATGGGTGGTGTCTGCCTTCACTTCAGAAGGTTTTTGACAGTGTGTCCTGTAACATCCCCATGGATAAGCTCAGGAAGTGTGAGCTGGATGAATGGACAGTGAGCTGGATCAAGAACTGGCTCAATGGCTGAGCTCAGAGGGTTGGAAGTAGAGCAGAATCCAGCTGGAGGCCTGTGGTGTGGCATTCCCGAGGGATCAGCACTGGGTCCAGTCTCACCCATCTGGTTTATGAACAGCCTGGATGAAGGGGTGGAATGGACCCTGAGCAGGTTTGGTGGTGATACAGAACTGGGGCAGTGGCTGATCTGTGGTGGTCTTCGTGCCCAGCCTGGGACGCCACAAATGCGGGGATCTCCTTAACCCCAGGAGACCCGCCATATGTAGGAAAGTCCAGGTTTCCGGCCCGTGCTGTTGAAGGAGTCTGGAGTCGCTTGTTCGTGTTTCAAGGCAGTTTATTAATTCCTTATCAAAGAGAGATTTCTCTGCGCTGCCAGGGTTGACACAGAACGCGTCCAGAGACACACTGTGCCCGCCCCGGGTGAGCTGTAATCTTTTATACTAAAAACTACGTATTAAATGTTTACAATTAAGTACCAATCTGTGCCCCTCACATCACCATGTCCAGATCTGTGTCAAACCAATCCAAAAGTGCCAGCATCACCAAGAAGATGGAGGTTATGAAGAAGAACAAAAGATAACATGCCACGTGTAAAAATCCTCCATCTTGTGCCTCAGACCCCCCTGTACAGATCTCCAACCCCCCTGTACAGGGCCCTAAACCCCCCTGTACATACATTCAAATTACCTTCTTTTTACTTATAACTACTACTATTTTACTATCTAAGTTTTTGTGACCTGAAATTCTTCATACAAAGCTGACAACCTGTTCCATGGGTTAGAATCAGAGTTACAGGTATTTTTAGTATCATTCCAGGGTCTCTGACACCTCTGGCAAGGCTGAAAAGCCTCCTGACCAGGTTTTGGGTCGGCCAAAGGCATCATAGGAACCCCCTGGGTTCCAACACTGATCCACCTGGAGGCTGGGCTGCCATTCAGAGGGACCTGGACAGGCTGCACAGGTGGATGGAGAGAAACACAATGAGGTTCAGCAGGGGCAAGTGCAGGTCCTGCACCTGGGGAGGGATAACCCCAGCTGCCAGCACAGCCTGGGGGTGCCCTACAGAGAGCAGCTCTGCAGAGAAGGAACCAGGGGGGCCATGAGTTGGCCAGGAGCCAGCAGTGTGCCCTGGGGCCAGGAGTGACAACAGGATCCTGGGGGGATTGGGAAGAGTGTGGTCAGCAGATCAGGGAGGTGATCCTTACCCTCTGCTCTGCCCTGGGGAGGCCATTTCTGTGTTCAGTTCTGGTCTCCAAGTTCAAGAGGAGTTACTGTCGAGAGTCCAATGGAGGCTGTGAAGATCAAGGGACTGGAGCGTCCCTCTGATGAGAAGAGACTGCTGCAGCTGGGCCTGGTTAGTCTGGAGAAGACTGAGAAGACTGACATCCTGAGGTGTCAGAGGATGGTGTCAGACTCTTTTCAGTGGTGCCCAGCAACAAGACAAGGAGCAAGGGCCATAAACTCAAAACACAAGTTCCACCTCAAGACAAGAATAAATTTCATTCCATGGAGGGTGGCCGAGCACTGGAACAGGTGCCCAGGGAGTTATGGAATCTCTCACTCTGGAGACATGCCAAAGCCACCAGGCTCTTCCAACCCCAGCTATTCTGGGGTTTGGGGATTTTGAGAAAAGGGACAGGAGGTAGAAGAGAGGACCTGTAACTGAGGGCTCAGGGGATGGCTGAGGTTTGAAGCAGCAGAAGCTTGGATGAAGAATGCCAATCCAGGGATCAGGATTCAGGCATGGGGAGTGACCATGCATGTTTATTTGCACCAGCCCCAGTGCAGCCTCTCCATCAAGGCCAATATGTGACACGGGTGTGTCCCACGTGGCTCCAAAACGCTAATAAATACATTTCCTCCCCA
>VXBU01017411.1:0-100568 GCA_013400315.1 Bombycilla garrulus
ATTATAATGGTGGATGGGCTTGACATTAACAACACACAATCTAATTGTGCATTTGTAACTTTATCAAAATTGAAGGATGTGACTTTTCCTATCAGGCACCTGTTATATCCCATCAGTATAGAAAATCAAATTTGGCTACTGTACAGGAAATATCATCTGTGCCTATAGGAATGAATTTGACCCTGGTCAAACAGTTGTTGAAACATGAGGATTTACAGAAAATTTTGGAAGAAACCAAAACCATAGGGAAAAAGACCTTGATTACAATACACCATGACACAGAGACCATACAGAGAGTTTTTGAGAGATTAGATAGACACATCTCACCACTGGGGATGTGCTCTTTGTATGGTCACCAGAAACGATGGGGATACTTAATGCCTTAGTCCACCCAATTATTGTTATTGATTTTAGTTAGCATGAGTTTGATTTTGTCTGTTATAATATATGTTTGGAATTGGAGGATGCTATGACAAATAGCAGCCTTAACTCCTTTATCAAAAGTATATGGTCTGGCTTTAAGAGATCCCCGTTGCATGGCTTGGTTGGATGAAGAATCAATATATTAGTAAAAGAATTTACTAGCTTTGTAGAGAGATGGGGGAATGAATTAGGGATTAGAAGATTTAAAAGCTAGAAACGAATTTAGTAATATAAAAGTAGTATATTTTGATTGAGGGATTTAACAAGAGGACTAGAAGAAGCTAGAGGTTTAATTATTAGCACATGAGTAGAATTGGAGTAGCTAGAGCAAAGACAATGTATCGTGCATTTGATCCAGTTATGTTTTTTAGAAGCAATAGGGAGTTTACATAGTATTGTGAAGAACTAAGAGCCGAAAACGCACCTGGCCTCTGAGATAAATGGAACCATGAGAGGAAGTCTGGACCATGACTTGGAGGGTCAAGGAGCCCTGGCAATGGGACTAGGTAAAGAGGAAGACGACTAACTTCATCTTCAGAGGACCACTGACCCATTTCAAGAGACCACTGACCGAATTAAGAAGAGGCACTACACAGCCGTAATGAATATTCATCTCATTTTAATACGAAACGGGGAGAGGTGGGGCCAGGGAAGGAATATGTATAGGAGTTTTGGGGACTTTTATGAATATGTAAGGCTTTTATGGGTATAAAGGCAAGCTAATGCTTTGGGAATTTGCACATGTTTTTAGGAGGATTACCTCACATATGCCCAGCGCTGCAATAAACATATCACTTTTCAACTTCAATGAGTTGAAGAGTTCCTTTGTCCTGGCACTTTTATGCATCACTTCCTCTTTCAAGCACTCTAAGAACACATTTTAAAACAAAAGGGCAGGTGGCAGAAGTTGTCCTGTCTGATTTGTCCTTAAATATCACGTAGCCACTAGAAAGGAAATATTTTCAGAAGAGTTTGTTAATGTTACACACTGCAGGAGCACACGTCCCAATGTTTATGGCTCCACACATGGCTATTTCTCACTGTGGTACCACAAAGTTTCTCTCTGCACAGTGCTACCTGACTGCACACATTGGTAAATCAAACTCTTCCATAGTGCTTTCCGCTAGAAGCCTGTAAGAAACATTTTCTCAAGAAC
Organism: Bombycilla garrulus; assembly: GCA_013400315.1. NCBI lineage: Eukaryota > Metazoa > Chordata > Aves > Passeriformes > Bombycillidae > Bombycilla > Bombycilla garrulus. The sequence continues at coordinate 1,580 of VXBU01017411.1, forward strand.
TAATATTTTAAAAAGATGTGATATTTGTACCTTTTTATTGCAGTACCCTGCTTCTCAGCTAAAATTTCTAGTTATTGCTGATATGCTGTAGTCAGGTTAAACTTTTTTTCCTCAGCTGATCTTCAGCTATTAGCATGCTATACAGAAGTCAAATATTTTTGTGGTCTGTGGAAAGCAGATGTCACATGTTCTCAATCAGTAAAGGATTGAGATGTGCACTGAAGTGGGCCTGTAGTGAAAGCATGAAATTATCCCAGTCAGTGTCTTATCTTAGAAAATGTACTTGATTGTTCCCTTTTGTTCAAAAAGGCTATGCTGGCAATGACATTTTCAACAAGACATCAGATATGCAGTGTATTTAGTGCCATTTTTCATTCTTTTATTTGTAATACAAAAATATTATTTCCTCCCTCTTCTCAAATTCTTAATCCTAATATATTCTATTCAGACTTCCATTTGAAGACTGTATGTAGTTCTGTAATCTCAATACTCAGTGGGGTCTATCAGACCACAGTAATCTCTGTCCATTTTAACAGAAAATTCAGCAGTGTTCACATCAAGGATTACACAACAGAGTATTATGGCAACTATAGTTTCCTCAGAACTTAAAATATATAGCAGTAGGTCACTTTCTGCACTTACTTTGGAATGGTTGTCTTTTCATTATAGAATTTGAATTGTACAGAACACTCAGGTTATCATTCCTTTCTTCTATCAGCTTTTCTGCAAAAAAAACCCACATGATTTGTTATTTAGGGTCTAACCTCAGGATGAGCACCATTGTGACAGTGCATTAGCATTTGGGTAGAAAATACACATACCAAGGAAAATAAATATAAATGGATTTTAAAAAATAGAAAAAAATGCCCATTATAGCTATATGATAAAGACATAATTCCCTTTTAATCCATGGGGTTTTCTATGTCCCTTCCATAAAATACCTACACTACAGCTGCTGTCATGCTTGAATAGTCTGTAACATTTTTCAAGAGAGGTTTATCTAATCTAGCTGTGTTTTTAGTGTCTTCATTTGTGTTTTTTCTATCCCTTAGAGAAGAAAATAGGCATATCTGGGGCATGGCTTATCTCATCTGAAAAGAGGTTTCCAAAATGTTATTGGAAATATACTTTAAATGTGATAATGTGATTGCTCTTAGTTTTATTTTTTAAAAAAGAAAGGGATAAAAAGCGGAAGTCCCTTCACACTGCCTGACTTGCAATGGGGACATCCATATTCTGTGAGGAAATGACAGCTGAAGCATGCCAGGTAATAGATATAGACTGGTCCAAGCAAAACTGCTTGACTGAGGGAAGCAGGAGCTTCATTGAGTCTGAACAGAAGACAGTCTGAGAGAAAATCTAGTGGCAATTTCAAAAGCTCCCTTTTAGGTGTGTATTATAATGTTAGATAACATGATTATCATGTAGTTTTCTGAAGCAACTGTAACAATTTTGAGATGGAGACCAGAATTGGTCTCCATAATTCATAATTATTAAATGCCTTCTTTTAACTGTGCCTCCTCAATCCTTTGCTCACTATAATTCTCATTCCTAGTTTCTGTCTAGGGGAGCATTTTAATTACTACTTATTCCCATTCTAGAGGCATATGGATACTAACAAGTTTGCAACATTTCCAGACACTCTAGATTATTTTTCACTTCTATTGTTTTTTCAATGTTCTTGTGAGTACCTACAGTAGTAATTCAAACATACCCTAGCCTTCAAAAGTAATAGACATCAACAAAAGCTGTAAGAAAAAAAAAAAAAAGATCCAGCAAGTCCTGGAATATATTTTTACTAGAATTTGGAAATATCATAAATTTTGGAAAAGTTATATGATGTATGCAACATGCAAATTTAGAACAACAATCTTGTCATACAACAGGAAAATAAATGTACTGGTCATCTATTTTTCCTTTGAAAGAACCTGTGAAATTCTCAACAGAATTAGGCTTTAATTAATTGCATTAATCTAATTAGTTAAATTTAATTCTAATTAAGCTTAGAATTAAACTTCATGTGTTGTTTATTGCCAATTTTGCTTTGTAAAATAAGTATCTGCATCACTTTGCCTTTCATCCTTTTGAAGCAAGCCAAACATAGTTTATACCAAAGGTTTTCCTTCAAATGCATCACTAATCTGACTAACAAGCACTTATGTTCCCAGTTAATTGAAGTTACAACCTTTCCTATGGATGAGAGTTCTTTTCCTGAAAGTGGCGCACAAGAGGCCGAAGGCCTCAGTTCTAGGGAACTTCTATTCTTTATTTTCCTTGGTTTCTGGGACTGTTAATGCCCTCAATCAGAAAAAAAGTTTGTCTTCCCCAAGAACCCCTGCCAGCTCACTACCTACTTCCAAATTTTGGAAAACATGAGAAAAAGCTTTTTAGTTTGTGTAGGAAAGAGAATGAGGATTACTGTCCAGTGTTATAGAGCTTTTTAATTTCCTTGCTTTGGGTACCTGTGGACAGAGACGTTTATGTTAGGAATGGAAGTTAGTGAACATAAAATTCCACAAGTGATATTTCTTTTTGCCACTAAAACTTTCACAGCAATCTACAGAGAAAAAGCACAAAAATATTATCAATTTAATTATTGTGAATCAGTGTAAAAACTTTTACTATACCCTACTTTATAGTTTTTCTGGGATGAACTAAGGCAAAAAAGAAAAGAGTGAAAGATGATTTTTGAGATTCAAAGAGGATAACTAAACCCACTATTTCCATGTGTTGTTTTTCTTGTTATATATCTAAGAAATCTGTATTCATATGGATATAATCTATATTTATGTAGATAGAAATATATCTAAGAACACCTATATTTGACCTCCACTAAGTGGTTCCTGGCAAAGCTTAGGACATTTTCAAAGATAAAACCTTCTCATTCTGTTTGATCCAACTCTCACCTGTTGTAGAGTAACTGTAGCTTAAAATGGCTGCCAGTTCTATTATGTCTGGGTAGTTTTGCAGCGTTTTCAACATTGCTTACTAAAAATAAGGCGTTCCCTTAGATCCAAAATCTTTGGGGAAAATAACTCAATTGGAATTAAATCTCATTGAAATTTTGCTTTTGTGTTTTCAATGTATAACTTCTATATTTTAATTGAGCTGTAGAGTCACTAAAAGAGAAACTAGACTGACATTATAAAGGCATATATTCATATTAAGAGTACCTCAAAAAATGTTTGGTCATGTTCCAGGGGCATAAACTTGTCCCATCTTTATAGGACATAGATAATGGCTTTGCCCCAGGAGGGTTTAAGAAATGTTGCCTACTTGTTGTCCACCCTTAAAGAGAATGCCAGATGGGAAAGGGGTAATGCTGGTGGCAGCAATGGGTTGCCAGCAGGTCAGCCATACCTTTTGCTGTAAGAGACTGTTTTAGCAAGCTCTGTATCTAGTGTAGGAAGATCCTTTCTCTGCAACAGGTGGCATCAGAGCATGTGTAATTACCACCAATTTGCTTATCACAATCTGTGGTAAGTGAAGTGCTTTATGATTATACGGTATTACATTTGCTTCTTTGTCTGATCTCCACCTGCTCAGAGCAGGATGGCACAGATAAATTTTTGTTCATGAATATTCTTATGAGAGAGATATTGCTCACTGAACTAATTTTATTTTATTCCTGTAACTAGGCTGCTATTATTTCTTGTGGCAAATTTCAATCTCTTTTGGATAACTGCATAATAAAAGGAGCTGCTAAAACTGGCTACTCTAACTCTTAATATTATTTTGTGCTATCATATTTTCTCTTGGTTTTAGGATCTTCTGCAATAGAAATACAGAAAAGCAATAACAGTTCAAATTCCAAAATATTCCTGTTTTTTCATATATATATGTATAAAAGGTTAATTTAATATGTCCTAATGTATCTTCTGTAGGTAAGGACTTTTCTATTATTCCTACATAATTTCTCTAGAGAAAATTACTCAAGTTTGCTTCTTTTCCTTTTTCTTCTGTCAAACCATCCCAGAAGACCAAGAAATCCTTGATTCTGTACTGCAAGTGATGCAATGACATAATTTAAATCAAGTTCACCACTTAACTTAAATAAGGTCTTGCTGTCATAATCCTGACAGTTATTCCAGAACATCAGATGGTTAAAGCTAGACTCTGCTACCTGGGCCTGCTATAGATGATATATGGTTTGGCAGCATCAGTGCATCTGAGAACTTAAGGCAATGATCAAATATGATTTGCTCCCCTTGCACACCTCAAATACCACTAATGGGGCTTTATAGGTGCCCTTTCCATTGGTGGGCAGTTTTTCACAGTGCTTAATGAGATTAGGACACTGTTTAAAGTCTATTGCCTGTGTTTGTGATGTGGAGCAAATATTTACATTCAACATGTGTTTTTGATGGAGGTTTTGGCTTAAAGCTGGTTCAGTATTTAGCAGTACTAAGCTGTTGAAATGAGTGCAGTTTTAAACTGTTTGTAATCATGGACTGCCTGGGACAGCATGTAGTCATGTAGTTGCAAGAGGTGTTGGACACCACGTCAGGGTGGTAGTTGCTTATGCCTTTCTATCTCCTACCAGAAATTGATTGGTTAATCACACTCAATGCTTGGACAGGCTGGTGATTGTTCCATGTGAAGTAAAATAACTAAATACTTACATACAATCAGTAATGTAATTAGATTCTCTGCTGCAAGTAAAGAAGTGGAGGGGGGGGAAGCAGAGAAAGAGGGTGAAAAGGTCAGCAATGAAAATAGAATAGAGGTGAGAGAAACTTTTTTTCCTTGAATAGCTGAGCAGGCATTTTCTGTTGAGTATTAAAGATTTAAGAGAGCTTATTTTTGTTTATTGAAAGCGCACTTTACAAATGCTGACCTCAATCTTTGGGACAGCATTACATTTTCATGTGAAACCGAATGCTTCGATAGCTCTTTAGAGTGGATTTTGTATAGGCAGTGTTCCCTTTGGCTTATGTACTATAACAAAGTATGCTAAAAGAATGATGTGGTGACTAAAGAGATAATCCTCTATACACTTTTACTCTTAGTTAAAAGGAATAATTAAATTTTCTTGAGTTTCTAAGTCTACCTCTACATGGCCACAGATTTCCACAGCCCTTTAAGACACTTGAACACCTTTCTTTTCTGTTGACAACTGATGAGAGTTTTGTAGAAGTTCACAAATCCGTTGATAAAATTGGCTCAGTGTTTTGTGCCTATACTCTGTCATCTGTGAGCTATTGCATCAGTGGTAGGGGCTAACTAAAAGTATTGATTTCAACAGGCTTAAGTAAAAAGCTAGGATGTTGTGCTGGAAGTCTAATACAATTGCATTACCATATTTTCACTGAACACATAGGATAATATACAGAGCTGAGCAGTTCAATTTTATTTTATCTCTGGTACAGTATGTTCCTTTGAATATAGTGGTTAAAGTTGTCCTAAAGCAACTAGTAAATTTGAGACAAGATGGCCACTAATTTAATCTAAATGAAATTTGGGAAGAACAGGTTCCTAAAGCATAAACTGGATGGCTTCACAGCTGTTTTTGCCCTCACTGATCCTGTAATTCTACATAGTAAGTCTACATAATGTTCTACAATGCAACTTTCACTGGGTTATACCAAGGGAAAAATTTTTTGAGACTTACCCATGTAGCACTTGAGTCCATACTGTGAGCCTCAGCTCACAGTACTGGAGAAATCTGTACCAGAGAGAACTCCCTTGCACACCACACCAATGCATGTTCAAGTGTGGGCCAAAGGTCCATGTGCTCCAAACTGAAATACAGATTTGGATCTGGACATAGACCCATATCTTTGATCAAAAGTCACAGAATTCTGAGTAAGGTCTGCACTGCTTTTTTGTGTTTCTTTTGTGCAATGTTCAGGCCCTCATCTTGCATAGTGTTTTGAGCTGCAGTTGGAGCACTAGTGCCCAAGCCATGGATGCCTTATGCTGTCTGTGAACATGGAATCATGCTTATCACAATAAAATTTGGTTTAAAATGTCTAGCTAATGTCATCTATGCTGTTAAAATATATTGTTCAGTTCAGCTACTTAAGTTAATCTCTTCATTGTTTTTGTCTGTTACTGCAGTGAGTGTAGAAACAATTTTTATTGTTGGATAACCTACAAATTATTAAAAATATCGTTCAGGATATGACTTATGAAGGGGACAAGTGCATCAGACAGATTTTTAATATTCTCCTGTTTTAGTTCTAATTGTTTTGCACTGAGACAATATATGATTAAAGATAAGAATTTATTTTCATACATGGGATATCCATTGTTATTTAGGTATGATCCTATCATTTTGATTTCTACTGATAGTAGATTATGGTAACAGTAAATCCTATTTGGATAAGAATGAGAGAAGATGATAATGGAATATTTGCTGCGTGCCTGAATTCTAAATATGTCAGGAAGCCTGTGAAAATTAATACAAACATCAAGTTGCTTGTTTAGGGAAACTAGTCCGGGGTAACTTCATAGGTGTTCTTTCCTGTTAAAGCTTCACAGAGGAGGGGGTTAAGCTGAAGCACGGCTGTGATCTTCACTTAGAGGAAGTAGTACAGATGCAGAGCAGCGCCACGTGTGTCAAGGGACATTTTATACTGTCTTGGACAAGACTGAAGTTATGGGCCAGAAGTGTTCATGTCACAACTCATGTAGCCTCATGATTCCTCTTGTCTCCCTTTATATTGCTCCAATATGTAATCCTTTATGTATTGCTGTGATCTTTCAGTAAATCCAAATTGGTCTCAAAACAACTATCAAGAAAACAGGGAGAATGACATATAGCATGTGTAACTGCTAGTCAGGAAACAAAAATGTTCTATGTTTTCAGATCTCTGAAGAGTAATAAATGTCACTTGAAACACAGATAGTACTTATAGTGACATAAAACCACAGCAAACTGTCCTAAAAAAACCCTTCATTTTTAAAATTGACACATACTGTATCCTTTTCAGCAAGGAAATGCACATCTTTGTCTTCTGTTGTATTTCTCTGAGACAGCCTTGCTGCAGCTGTAATTTAAAACACCACAAATTTTTCCTGAGTCAAAAATATTGCAACAATCATCTGGTTAGAAATAGGAGATGAAAGGCACACTGTTAATGCTTACTTCTACTCAAACTTTTGTTTCTTCTTGGTACCTTATATGTCAAAATTGCTCTGGTTTCAAATTACAAATTTTACACTGTAGAAATGCTCACTATCAATTAATAGAACAGATATGGACCCCGTATATATATTATACACATAATTATATGTGTGTAATTTGTCTCTGCTATTTTAGACTTGATCTTCTTAAGTGACCTGGAAACTTCAGAAAAATAGGCCTCTTGATCAATCAGAATTGAGATAATCATTATTAATGTGGAAACTTTCTATCAAGAGCTCTTCAAATAGTTTTTTTCTTAATTGCTTCCTCACCAGCACTGGAAAAAGGAAGTTAATTCGCACAGAAATAGCAAATACATGGAAATAAAGAGGCTTGCAGAAAGCTTGTGAAAGTTATCTAAGCTTTTGTTGAAAAGATTTGAAGGGAGAACATATTCAGTCTGAATGAGTTCATTAATCCCCAGTGGGTATCTAATACAAATATGCAGGTCCACATTGAAAGCTCAGAAAATCTCATTGCTGTTTGGGACAAATGTAGGGGTAGCACTTATTAGAAAGAAGTTGTTTTTAATCCCTTTATTCATGTTGGTTTTTGGGGGTTAAGAATCTGCTCATTTGAAGCTGTTAGGCTAAATCAGCCCACATTAGCTCCTCAGATATGTTTTTTGAAACAAATTAATTAGAAGACCTTGATATTCTACCTTATGCTAAACTGCCTGAGTTATAATTGTGAGGATAATTGGATGTAGCTCCCTACTCTACAGTAGGCATTCAATAGCAGATGGTGCCTTGATGTCTCATTTTTCAGAAATATGGTAGACTGTATTCACTAGTATGCTATAGGGTATCATCATAAATAATTGCCACTAAAGGCGTTGGCAAATATAAAAACATATATTATGACAAGTATTTAATAGAATTTGAAATGGTTCCTATCTATTCAGAGAGAACTTATAAAGTGTTGTAAAGTGTTTTAAAATATAAGGTGTTGCATAATAATTGCTCTTATAATACATTTGTCTGCCTATCATTAGACTGTATTTTTTGTGTAACTTATTTGTGTGATATTTATGTCACACTCCATTTTTATTTCTAAGGTTCTCAGTTGTAGGATTTTAAATCATTATTTAAAATTTATTCATTTGCCTTTGCCTTTTAATTGTAGGCTTTTATACTTAATTAAGATTTGGGTGGCATCTGTTCCAGAAGTGCCATATAAATGTTATGACTCATACATTTATGAATTATAAATATTTTGTTCTGACAAAAGCCAACACACAGAACTCCCAACACCTGTGCATGACTGAGAGAGCCATAGAATGCCTAAAGTTGAAAGTGTATACAGTTTGTTTCTAAATCTAAAACATTTTCATGTTTTGTGAAAGTTACAGAACTGTGGGATTATTTCTTACTAACTAATGCTCATTATACCACTCCATTTGTTTTCACACCAGTACAGTAGCTATTTGAAGCCCTCCACAACTATTTCCTCTGTAGAACACAGAAATATATTTTCCTCCTTCAGATGGGCTAGCCAAAACATCTTGCAAGTTACAGGGGTTGAATTGTTTTATTTTCAGATACCTGAGCATAGTTTATATGCTCTGGTGACTGAAATGAGAATTACATGGATGCTTTCCGTGAACCTGAGAGTTCATAAGTAGCTTCAGATTTCTGGTCATTCTAAGACCAGAAATGCAGATACAAGAAGGATTTAATTTGGCTCTATCTCTAACAAAATGGTTTGTACTCAATGTTTCCTAGTTTATGTGAGGTGTATTGGAATGTTCTAATCGCTGCTCAACTCAGTGGCTGAAAGTTCTACTTTCAGGATTTCCCAGTTTAAATATATGCTATCATAGGAAAGACAGGAAGTGTTCACATTTTTATGGTTGGCATTCAATATTTATTTGTAAAAGGGTTGTAGACCAAGGATTGGAACACTGAATAAAGTACATGGCCATTGATCGAAAAGGGTTTTATCTGTCAAGCCTTCAATTTTCTTTGGCAAAATAAAGGTGTGCCCACAGAAAAATGTGGGAACTGGGCAAGCATGGAAGCAGGATGTAAAATGTGTGTATTCAGTAAACAACTGCAGTTATTCCATTAAACAGTCGCTCGTCCCCCTGAATCCATGCTTAGCTACCTCAGTGTGCTTTGGCTGTAAAGAGCTATAAAGTTCAGCCTTCAGCTGCATGATGGTCACCTTTGTTGTATCTCTTGGAGTTGTCCCCCACTATCAGCTGATGCCTTCCAGCTCTTGCACTGCTAAAGATGATCCTAACTTCATTCAAATCTCTTCCTCCCATGCCTTTTATGCTATACAGATCTTTAGTAACTTCTTTTTTCCAAACTGCATAATCCTGTCTAGCCCAGCCATTCTTTCTATGGAAGTCATGCCACTTCCATAATAATCAGTATGACTAAATTGACTTTGCTCTTTTATGAAAGAACTAGTTTTTATTTTTACTATTATAAAATAATTTTTAATTCTTAGAAGGAAGGGATAAAATTAAAGCGAAATACAATTGAAATATAATCAGTAAGTGATTCCTGAGAAAGGAATCAAGACACAGAGTTAAAATCCATCCATGTTAACTCTTAATCTTTTAATTTTGTACTTAATGATTCAATGTAATTACTATAATATATGCATGCTCATTATATTGTGAAATATGCTAATACAAGTCTGATATATATTGACTAGCCAAATACTTAGGATAATAGAATAAATCTGGCTGGAGGGATCTTCAGGTTTCTAGCCTTACCCCTAGTGCTCAGTGCAAGATGTGAGATCACACCAAATTGTTCAGGGCTTTGCTCAGTCTGGTCTTCAAAATCTCCAGGATTTGTAACCACCCTGGGCAGTCTGTTCAAATGTCTTCACGGGGGAAGCTTTTTTCCAGTCTGGGTCCACACTGGATCTCTTTGGGGTAGATGAAATTATTGTTTTTTCCCCTGAATTTACTGGACAAGAACCTGTCCAGTACCAGACTGTATACTGACAACTGATCTCACATATATTTTTGAAAAAGCACAAAACCAGGCATGTGCCAAACTGGAGCCAGCTGACATACAATGCATTTTTTTTAATATCCTGGAAGATATGGAATCTGCATTCATGTCCTTATTGACTTCCCAAAACATGGATTAAACAATAATGGGGCATAATGTATGCGCTACTTAAGCCACATGAATTGAATCTCCATCTGTTTGAACATTCCTGGTACTGATTGTTCAAAATATTTTTGAAGAGTTTAAAACAGAAATGTTGACACTCAGAGAGCAAAACTGATTTTCTCATGGGTAGAGCTCTACACTGTTTTACACCTCTGTAAAATTTTGCTTATGCATGTTAAAGGTAGACTGTAACTTGGATAAGTGTTATTAGTGGTAACTAAACTGACTGAGAAGGTAAAGCCTAATTCCCAGATAACTAGCAGAGCTTGGCTTGTTTAGGCTGGAAAATAGGAAATCTGAGATGGAACTGATTGCTCTCTATAATTTCATAAGGAAAATAAACAGAGAAAAAAAAATTAAAGATTTAATGTTGGCATAGGAGCAGATTATGAATAAATTTAGGATGGAAATTAGACTGTTTTTTAGACATCATAAGCAAGGGTCTCTTAAATGGATTTCCATAAGAAATAGTAGAGGCAGAGACTAAGTAATTTTTAAAAAGAATATAATAGTTCTTTTGAAAGGCTCACTTGTGACTGAAGATGACTGTGTCTGGTGAGAGATTTCCTGTTTGATATTCTTAGTTCAGCAGATGACCTTTTTCCAAGTCTCTCAAGGACTTATTCTCAGAAATGCTAAACCCAGTTAAAATTAATATAATCTTGTTCTGAAAGCGGTTCCTTGATCTGTAAAATGAATGTGCCACTTAAGTTGAATGAGCCTTTGCAACCCTTAGGATAATTAAAAGAAAAAAACAAGTTAAAATTAGGAACACACCCTGAACCGTTTTTAAAGCAACATAGGAATGTCAGATTTCTAAGGTTAATTAAACTGTAATAGAAATAGGCAGTTAAATTGATGAGAATATTTGAAAATCTATAATTCTTAGGTAAGTCTTTCTATAGGGGCTCTCTGGGTACTTCCTATGGTGCATGAATAAATTCTGCTAGCACCATACACAGTTTAGGAGCATACAGCAAATTTACTGATTTATACTCATGGGGAGCAGTTACTAATAAGAGGTTTCCAGGTTAAGCATTTACATGCTCATGGTGCAGACATGTCAGTAAGACTCTGCTGCTAAGGCAATCATCATACAGGAGCTGAAGATGTGCTCTGTTCCCCCAAGTGTTGCTGCGTTGCTGCATCTAAATGCTTTTTTCCTCGTTTTTTTATGTAGTTTTGCATTGATGCTTTTCTCTTAAGCCACTGAGTCAGTAATTTCCATCTCTGCTTTTGTCTTTCTTATCTTGCATGGAATTAACTTTTCCTTCTTCTTACAGCATGAAGGGCCAAGGTCAGAAAGATGTGTTTTAAGGAAGGCAGGCTTTGCATTGCACGCAGCTGAATTCCTAAGATGAATTATAGCAGTAATGTCTCTGAATGATCAAAACTTTGAGATCTGTAGATCTAGCACCAGAGAACCTACCTCCCTCCTCCAGCATCTTCAGTACTACCCAGGACTGAGAATACTCAAGATAAAAATAAGTTCTCTTATTATATCTCCTTCACTGTATTGTAATTCACCACTAAAGTAACTGAAGGTTTTCCATTATTTCAATGCAGTTTTGCTGCATAAGTGCATTCTATTACATATGTATGTTAGGAGTAGAATCATGCCTGAGAACTATGCTTAATTGAAAATAGAAAAATGTAACAGATATATTGTTGAATAGAAGGTACCTGGGAAAGGAAAAAGTTAAATTTGCACCATAAAAATGTGGGAAATTATGGGCCTTTACAGTTTACAGTAAACTGAGATGAGCCTGTGAGACAAAAACATTTTTCTGAAATGGACCATTTCATTATTTAGCAGACATCTTTCAGTATGACAATAGCAATCACTGTTTGCAGAACAATCATGTCTGTGCACTCAGCCTCTAAATTTTTTGTGCTGATTGCCCCTTCAAATCTGTGGAGATCTGGAAACAAATGGAAGTGTAGATAGGTTTGACAGCAGCCTATTTAGCCTTGGCCTTGGGTTTACATTATTTTAGCTTTTGTTCTGCCTTGGTTTTGGTAAACTTGCCATTTGAATTAACAGCCCTCCCTTTGCTTTACAAGTGACCTGTGAAAATGAAACAGGAAGTTATTCCAGCTGGGACTGTAAAGCTCTTAGCTGAGGCAAGACTTTTGAACCTTACATTATCTCTGAAAACAATGTACTGCATTTTAGGTTGACATCATTGTTTCTTGTGCATTAAAAATTGCATAATGGTTAGGTAAAATTCTGAGCTTTGAAATACAAAATAAATTATTATTATAATCAGTAACATACCAAGTGATCCAGAGGCTCACATAATAAGCAGTACTTGACTACTCTTGCTTGCCAGTAGGAAATGATGCAGTAATGTGTGTTACCACGTATTACAAGGCAGTGGGGTTGGACCAGAGGATCTCCAGAGGTCCCATCCAACCCTAACAGGTCTGTGATTCTGTATTCTAAATGCTAAATATTCTTATGCAATTAGTAAACTCCTAAAAATTATATAAGGACTGTAATTCTAAACGACAAATTCTTTGCCTATACTATTCTCAAATATTCTAAGTAGACAAGACATTGTTCAGATTAATTTACATTTTAAAATGGACTTGTATTCCCTAGAAGAGACCAGCACATATAAATTTGTACACTTTTCTATTACAGACTGTCATCTGTAATAATTTCCCACTTCAGTGTTCCTCCTGGACATCTCTTAGGGTTATACTGAACTCATTGCTATTTTTCATGTTAATATCAGAATACTCAATGGATTAAAGAGCTTTAGCAAGAGTTTTCTCCAGCCATGAGCATTCCTTCCTTCATTTTTTATCATGGCATTTCCCTGTAAAAACTTGCTAAAGCTTTTAATGAGCAAGATAATGAGAACTATTTGAAGAGTTACAAATTGACATCAACACATTTTTTAAAGGGAAACTATTACTCTGACCTATGCAGATACTTCTTGCATATCATGTATTCTTATATTGTATAGAATATGTACTATGCAAGTATGTATTCTTATGTACTATCAGATACAAATTCAGTATATGTAAAGCATCTTAATGACTTTTCTTCCTTATGTTGCTGTATTACTATTTTTCTAGCTCGTTCCTTATTCTGAAAAAGGATTAAATAAATTTTTGCAGTAATATAACTTTCCAGATATTTTAAAGATTTGATTTCTTCCTTAAAAAGAACACAAAAAAAACCCCAAAACAAAAAAAACCCCACATAATTAAAGAAATAAAATAACACCAAAAAACCCCAAAAGCAAAGAAAACCTCCCTTGAGGTTCTCAAGATTTTCATGGTAATTAATTTAATTCTTTGTTCTAGCAGAAATGGAAACACAAAGCAGAATCCACCCAAACCTGCTTTTGTGATGTAAACAATAGGATTTAATATACTACTTGCATTTTTAATTCTACAGAATTATGCCCTTCATAATGACTCCTCATATTGATCAGATTAAATTGAAAAGTAGTTTTTATGATCATTCTGTAATTCTAATTACTTAATGAAGGTGCTTATTTTTCTGAAATTTACAACAATCTCTACCAACACTAAGCAGTCTTCCAGCATTTGCTGCTTGAAACTGACATTTTTTTGTCCTCAGGACAACTGTAATTTTCTCAACAGGTGTATTAATGCTTGGGGAACGTCAAAAGAGACTTAATGAGAAATCACATTTGAGAAAGGATGTTATATTTCCGAGCACAATTGGAAGCTCACCATGACTTTGACCCTGATATCTTATTTTGCTGGCACTCTCACAGTTTCAAGTAAGTCACATACTGCTTGACACAGCCACATTCATCAAATAGACTGTTTTAAGTTATCCTGCAGTTTACATTGTCCGGTTGTTTAAACTTCACAGATATTTTTCCGGTTTCTCACTGTAATGAAAAAAATAGCAGTGAGGAACCACAGCCATAGAAAAAGCCTTGCAGAATGACTGCAAGCTTAGAGGATGGCTGCTAACTGTCGTGGCAGCAGAGCTTGAAAGTTTAAAATTGCAGAGAGGTGGTATTGTCAATTCTCACCGACCCTGTCTTGCCATCCTTCATCTGTCCTCCATCCATCTTGTAAAATCCTCAGTCCCAGTGTGACAAGTGCAGCCCTTCAGTAGGTGAGCAGGCAGGATTTTACTCAGTTTTGGTTTTCTTAGATAGACAGACACCCTTGTTCCTGACCCTTCCTTTCTCTTTATTTAAAAGACACCACTCACTCTACAGATACTGTGGCTAGCATATGGCAGATTTTACTCATTCTAGAAAACATTTTCCAAGCAGCAGCAAGGCCTGGAGTCCTAGGTTGAATGACATGCACAAAGTCATCCACAGCTTCTTTGAGAAACCTGCTCCATTTGTCTCACCACTGTCTAGCAAATAACTTTTTTCAAATGTCTGATTTAAATCTTTCCTCTTTCAGTTTAAAACCCTCCCCCCTCGTCCTGTTGCTCTCTGTCTGTTCAGAAAGTTTGTCTCACTCTTTTTATAAGCCCCCTTAAAGTACTAGGAGGTTGTGATGGGGTGTCCCCGGAGTCTTCTCTTCTACAGGTTGATCGACACCAGGTCCTTCAGCCTGTCCTCGCAGGAGAGGTGGTCCAACCTTCTGGGCAACTTCATGGCTCAAATATTTTGATATTCTATAACTAGACTGCAGCAAAGCACCGTCTGCTTATAGATTTGTCCTTTAGTATGTGGTGTACCTTGGCTGAAGTGACCAACTACTTTCCACAGAATGAAGTTTGTGATGGTATCACATGATAGACTTTTACTTTGAGGGACAGAGGGCCCAAACTGTGAGAATTTCATTTCACTTCAATGCCAGCTGATGATGAAGTGCTTATAATAACTAGAAGGTGACCTTTTTCAGAAGGCAGTAGCAAAAGGTGTATTCCCAGACTAATACATTTGATTCTAATACAGCAGATTCTAATGGACTTGTCCTTATTTTGTCTCTTGTTTATTTTGATCAAGTTACTACTAGCTCTTAAAATTAATGCCTTTTCTTTTTGCCTTTTTTATTTTAATGCCATGTTATCCTCCATGTTTTCCCTAATATCACAGTAAAGAATTCTTTCAGCATTTTCTCTTATGTGTTATGATAGATACAAAAGTGAGTAAACTTACGTGCTCTGGCATATATGACGCTGAGACCCCATTTCTGCTGGAGAAATGAGGGAAGTCCATTACGTGTGTTGCCAAATTCTATACCATTGATCCTTGTACTTATCTTCCATTTGTGTGGGCATGAGATACATTTAGATACTTAGATTCACTGGTCCCCCCAAAGTCATTTAGTAAAATGAAGTCTAACAGCACTCTGCCTGCCGTGTAAAATAAATTGACCTAATGAAGGGCTTATGGTTAAACTGGAGACTACCTCTTTTGTTTTAGAGGGAATTATAGTATTAAATGCACAAATAAATTTAAAAAATATAAGTCTCAGGATTTTATCCCCTCCTTGTTGTTTGTTTTCTAACCAGTTAATAATTTTCATAAAGTAAAAATGGAAATAAGTAATATAATTAAAAATAATAGTATGTTAATCTTCTATCCCTAAGCTTCTATTTAATTACTTGAGGGGTGATGCATTTGGATCTGATACTTATTTACTAAGGATGATTGCTTAGCCACTTTCTGTATTAATATCGACAGATGTCCCAGAGAGATAATAAGTGAAAGCATATCAGTACTTTGCAGTCATTTTATGTTAGCATATAAAGCTACTTAATACGTGTTGACTTCCACATTTACCTTCTCTGGTGAACAGAGGAACAATATGAGAATTTTTTCCAGAATTTATTTGTTTTTCCTGTCAGATAAAAGAAATGACAAGGAAATAAGTTTCCTAAAATGATGAACTTAATGGTTCATTTTACAGGTGGGGGGAAAATATAACATTAAAAGGCTAATTTGTCAGGTGCATTTATAAATGACTACAGGTAGTTTTAGAGAAGTTTTTCAGTACTAATATGCTTGAATTCTCCTCTCATAGCTGTAAATAATTTGGAGCTTTAAGGGAATGCAAGTTTTAAACAAAATTTCCCTTCTAAAAATTCATGGGGAAAAGAAAGAAAGACTGATAAAGTCATAAATTCTACCACTACAAGGAGTGTTGTATTACTCCACAATATATTCTGAAGTAACTCCTGATGTAGATGTGAAAATATTGTGTGGCTAATCTCTACTACTGCCCTTTACCAGGGCTCAAATGTGTGAAGAATTTTCAATATTTATTTAATGTCAAAGGATTGAAAATAGTAGTATTAAAAAAAATGGAGGAAGAAATATTTAATGATTTCCTTGAGGACTGTGAGCTAGTATAGCAGCATATGTTGAACAGGCGCATGTTTCTGACATGCAGTTCATCTGATATGCAATCACAAAGCAGTATCAGTATGTGAATATAAGTACCTGTTTTAACATGCACCCTTAGCAACTTTCCTCATGTAGGTATACCTAAGTTAAAACAATGCTTTTCCAAGAGCTCAGTATTTATATGACTCTTCTTTGATTGCTGTTAAATTTGAAAAATGTGGCTAAAAATGCTTAGAGATGTTGGCTTGTTGCCTGACTTATGTTGCCTCTGGTATACCTTTGCTGCAGGGTTTGTAACCTTTTTCAGCTGGGAAATGCAGAAAAATATTAAATATATTCATATTTCAGTCAGTGGAAAAAAAGGGAGAAAAATTCTATTAATCTAATTGTAGTGGGTTTGTTTTTCATTCTTCACACATGCCTGTTTTGTCTCGTACTGTCTCCAGTCTGGCCAAAGTACTTCCATTGCCTTTTAGAAAGCCTAGGCTGTTTCAGTAGATAGAAGCTGCTCTGCTTTACTGTATCCTACTTAAAAATTCAAGAACTCCCACAGAATATCTGGAGTTGGAAGGGATTAATCAGGAACATCAAAACCGACTCCTGGCTCTGCACAAGACACCCCAAGAATCACACCATGTGTCTAAGAGCTGTGTCCAAACACTTCTTGAGCCCTGTCAGATTTGATGCTGTGACCACTTCACTGGGGAGCCTGCTCCAGTGCCCAAACACCCTCTGTGTGAAAAGCCATTCCTGATACCCAGCTTAAACCTGTACTGACTCAGCTTAGTGCCATTTACTCACATGCAGTCACTGGTCACCACAAAAAAAGAGATCAGTGTCTGTTCCTCTGCTTTTGCCCATGAGGATGTTGAGGACCAGAGTGAGGTCTCCCCTCAGTCTCCTCTCCTCCAGGCTGGACAGACCATGTGACCTCGGCCACTCTTCATACAGCTTCCCCTCCAAATCCTATTCCATCCTTGTGGCCCTCCTCTGGACACTCTTTAATAATTTTATGGGTTTTTTGTCGTGGTACCCAGAACTGCCCTCAGCACTAGAGGTGAAGCTGCCCAAGAGCACAGCAGGACAATCCCCTCCCTTGCCTGACTGGTGATGCTGTGCCTCAAGGCATCCCAGGACACCTAGACAGGAAATAATAGTCTGGTTTTGTTCACTACAGTTCTTCCTTCGTCTGTTGGTGCAAAATCTGCAGTGATTCAGGAGCAGTTGTGAGTCACTGTCATTCTCTTTAAGAAATGTGCATCAAATGAGAACATATATATTGGATTTCATATCAAACTGTGAATGAACAGAGTGGGGTAAATGCACTGAGGGGATTTTCTGTAGACGAAATGGCAAAAAGGGTTGGTTTGGAATGGGTCAATATGTGAAAAATTTTTTCAGCAAATGGAGCCATTGTTTTATCAGGCTCACCAATCCACAAGAATGGATTGGAGCCTCAACCCAATGAGTATAGACAGGAGCGCAGATTGGCAAAATTTGGGAATTGTGTAGTTTAGCTTGTTTGTTATTGACCAAGAGCAAACTATATTGAAAAAATGAGGTTTTACTCACTAATTAAAAGTATAATCTGACTGAAACCAATCCCAGAAGAAAAACTGTGTTCATTAAACTAGGAGATACATTCTTCAAACTAAGTATTGTTTTCCCACATCAGCTCCTTATATTGAGTACTTTTGATCACCTTTGTTTACGAGGAACAGGAGACAAATATGACAATTCTAGATTAAAAAAAATAAAATTCCCAGAACCCAGAGGGAGGACCTCCTTTAGTTATGTCCTTTCTGCTGAGAGAAGTCAAAGTGTCTAAATTTCTCATGAAGATGAGTAAAGTCTCCCAGGAATTTGAGTGCATTTCAGAGTGAGAGTTGGGGATATTGTTAGCTGGGTGTTAGTTTTAAAATCCCAAGGATCTTTATTTTTCTGTACAAACTGGTATTTTTACCAAGGTGATCTTCAGCTTAATGCTGTGATAAAGGGACAATTTTGCACACTGTACACAATAATAAAAAAACATATAAGCTAAGACCAATAGTTAGAGCTCTCATGACTGAATTCTTTAACTTAATCTATGGCCAAAAATGGGTCACAGACTATGAACACAGGGATTAAAAAAAAGGAAATTATAATTAAAAGCATCAGCAGTTAGTTTTTAATTTTCCATTTCTTCTGTCAAGCTGTTCCACCCAGGGATTCTGTACTCATCAAGACCCATGACTAACTGCACACTTTGAAAAATGTCCAAATGAAGTTTTTTTGTTATATTGTGATGGTTGCATCATTCAGTGACCTGTAGAAAGGCTTGCATTTTAAACATATTTGGCAACAGCCCTGAAAGTGTTGGCTCAGTCTTTGCTAATTGAATGCTGTAGTTTCCTAAACAAACCATCTGGATATAGCTGAGTTTAAATAGTAAAAATAGTAATGGTGAGATTTTCTTCCTGTTTGAAGAGGAAGAAATAAAGATGGATGTGTAGGATAAAGTTGGCTTTACATTTATTCCTGACATTTTGTTCCCATTTAGAGATTAAGTATATCAGTTTTCAGAGTAGCTTTCTAAGTTTATACAGAAACATACAAAATTTTGGACTGCGTTTCTTACTTCACAAGCTCAGATTTTTAGTCGGCTAAATCTTTATCTTTGCTAGCCTTCTGGCATTACCTCTCCCTCTTCTTAAGTTGACCAAGTTTGGGTTGGCTTTTTTGATTGGTTGGGTTTTAAAGTTAATAGTTTTGACAAAGAGCTTCATGTCAAGAAAACAATTTCAAGCTAAATCTTATTGTTTGTTGTATAAAAAATATTTTGGGAAATATATTGGTTTTTTTTCCCAACCTGAGATGCCGTTGTTTCAGTGAACTCAGGAGTTTCCTTTTGTTTTAAATAAAGTACACTTTTACTGGTACATGTCCTATTGCTCTCTCCCCTTTCCTTTCCCAGTTGATAACCACATTACTTTTTTAACTGGTAAAAAGTGATATCACAACTGATAGTATTAATATCAATAAGGGTTTAGAAAGCTAATTGGTCACCACAGAAAAAAAATACTGTAGTAGTCTATTTTATGGTTATATTAGGTGAATGTATTTTGGAGTCCAAACCTCACATCAGTCATTTCCATGTTTCTCCATATTTTCCTATTAATGCACATTTAATTTTTATGAGTAGGTACTTTTTCCAAACAGGAGTCATATTCTGCCTAAGACTGAGAAGGCAAGTAGAAAACCTCCTGGTGCAACAGAGACATGAAGAGCCATTTGACAAGAAACTGAGTTTATTAAGTGGAGAGAAGTGACATTTCTATTTTAAAGATGCAAGTTCATTCCATTGCTTAGACTTGAATCTGGTGCGGCTTAAGTAGAAGTGTTTAAGGTTCTCAGATTTCAGTTGTTTTACATGTAATGTTCTTATGGAAAACAAACAATATTCACACCAGGAGAAATCAGATTTGTAAGCTGTAGCTTTCATGCTGCATAACTGCATTTCTTTCTGAAGTCTCTGTTGCATTTGGGAGCAAGAGTTGCAATCCTATTAGAAGCCTTGTTTCAACTTACACAGTCACTTGAGTTTGGACTTTTACATGACTAGGAAAGTTACAATTAATCAGTAAAAAGATTATGACTATTCCTGGAAAAAGTATCAAGAAATTCTTAGGATTTATCTAGCTGATATCGGATAACTGTGCAAGTTAAAAAACAAAAAAACAAACAATTTTTTAAAAAAACGTGTTGTTGCAGTAAAGCAACAGCAATATGGATGTTGTGTTACAAAATATGAAGTGGTAAGGAAAATTTTCTATTATGTTAGGAAAAAACAAAAGGAGGAATGAAATAGCTTAGTTGCACTGATGGAGCACTGCTCTTTACCATTCTGTTCTCAGAGTTCCCATTAGCAGTTTTACAGTCTTGCAGGAAAAAAAACCAGTCTGATTATCTTCTGGCTAGAATATAGCACATGTGGCATGTACTCCCAGGGAAGTTATGTTTTATGGCATGAAAACTTTCTCCTACTAAGTGCAGGAGCACTGCCAACAGGCTTGTGACTTGACTGTTAATTCAGTACTACAAAATCAATTTTGGTACCATGTAATAGCAATTAGGTCTCATTTTCATATTGCCTTAAACAAAATATTAAGGGTTTACTGTGTCTACAGTGTTTTAGTGTTTTAATAGACGATAATTCCTCTATGTTCATTAACCAGAAACATTCATTCAAGGATTTAAAGACTTTATCTGAGAAAGTAGAACTCTTTAAGGTGCAAGTAAGTACATTTATAAAACTTTTTTTTTGAAAAAAAAAACCAACAGGACAAAAAAGCAACCAACATTCCCTTTAAATTATTTTAGACTTTTTCTACAATTTCAAACATCTTGAAAGTGATTCATAAAAGCCAATTAAAAGCTAGCCTGTTGGCTCAGCAGGAGGGACTCATATATCCTGTTCACATAATCCTTGCTGGGGTATGATGAAATGGGTAGAGGTAAAGCAAGTTTCTAGACTTAAAAGTGACAAAGTATCCAGTTACTCCTCACAGGAACTGAAGGGGAAAAATCAATTATAATGTCTGTGCATCTAAAAATATGTCTTATACCTCTGCATGGTGCATTATCATCAGAGCTGAGCAGATGAGAGAGCAAAGAGGGAATGGGAGGCTGAGAAAGTGATCACCAGAGGATGCATTAGAAATTCAGCAGGCTGAAAGCAATTTCGGTTAGAAAGGAAGAAAGAAAAATGTTTTGATGTTCATTCATTCACGCTTCCCCATTTGACTTACAGTCAGGGCCATCCACTTTGTAGCTTTGTGAGAACAGGTAGAAATTTTTATGCCTGATTCTGATTTCTCTTACTGTTGAAGCAAACCAGGAATTAATCCAATAAAATCAGCCCAGAAGTACTTACATAAGATTAGTGTAAAAACGAGACCCTTCATATTTCTGTGACATAAATATGTGGGATTTATGGCTATTTCTTTCTGACACCCATCAAGTCTTTAGACAGAATTAATGCATGTAATTCACAGTAGTTGCTGCAATACCTGCAAGCAGTTTTATTCTTGGCTACTTCCTCTTCTAGGTGGGGAGTCAGGTTTTACCTCCCCTTCCTGAGGAATTTTGTAAGATGTGTTTTGTTAGAGTTCTGGATGAAAAAGTTTTGGTTTTCCTAGCAGTTCAGTCTGTCCAATTATAGCAGAAAGTAAAAGGCCTGCCCTCTTAATCATACCTACTCTTTGCTTATGAGCCCTGCAAGCACTGTCTGCAAAGTAATGGCAGAGCTCCTGCTTGCCCTGTGCTGCAGTCAGCTGCACTTTGATACTACTCTTTAACTCACTCTGGAAAAAGTGTGGGAAATTAATATAAAAAAAAATTCAAGACCTGTCGTTCTGTGATGGCCAGACAAGGCATAAGCAATTATTTTAGATATCGACACCTTTCCAGTTAAAGCATTCTTCATTTTCAGCACACTGCTACGGCAGTAGAAGATGAAGTGCTGCATATAGTGGCTGGTTACTAGATCTCATTTCATGTGATTTTTGGAAATCCTTAAAGAGAATATCACCCTGTTTCTCTGCAACATAGTATTTCTCCCCTTTTCACACTTCATTCACCCCTCAAGTGCAAAAGAGAAAAGCTTGTTATCTTCAGAAATATAGCACAGAGAAACTGTTTCTCACTGGAAGAGACTGCTAAACCAAAGCCTTTTAAAGGTAAAGCGCAAGGCTGCTGAACTGCAGCTCTGAGGAACCAGCAGCTGCCTTGAAATACTGTACTTGTGGCCAAACTACCATAAATGCCTACTTTTCCACTGACTTAATTGGCACTTCACCCAAGCAGAGCAGGATTCATCCTTTCACACTTTTCAGACAGAAAGAAAAGACTCCATTAGCTGTTTTGATGTAAACCAAACCTTTAGCTAGTTAACAGGACCTATCAATTTGTTCAGTTCACTTAGTTCAAGCAAAATCAGAAAAAAAATTCAGCTCCTTTTAGTTCATTAACTGAGTTCCTGATAGCTGTCAATAGAAAAGAGCTGAATCAGTGTGTTGGATAAATATTTTGGACTTTAGCTGTAGGGCCACAGCTGAAAAGACAGAAATGTGCCCCTCTATTGTCGCCCTTGTTGTGAGAAGTATCTTCTAATAATAATGTTCACAATAATTTCAAGTCAACAAACTTTTTTCCCTGAAGTTCATGCTTTTGAATTAATAGAAATATTTCAGTTGTCATGTATTTATATTGTATAACATTATTCAGAGACAAGATTTCAACCCACCTCTAACAATGCTAGAAACTATGCAAAAACACATTTAAGCAAGATTTGTGGTTCTAAAAGCTCTAGAGGAACAAGGTCTTCATTTGAGGTCAATTACTGCAGCTTAAAGCTTTTTTTGGACTACACAATTTGGTATTTAGTGTAAGAAGACTGGCAGAGAGCCTCTAAAATAAAACACTTATTTGGCCATGGTCTATGAACAATGTGAGTTCTCCCGAGACCATTTTCTAGCTTTTATTTATCACAGGAGGAGAAAAAAAAACACCAAACAAAACCCCCCAAAAAACCCAAAAAAACCAAAACAAACCCAAAGCAAACAAAAAAACCCCTCTCAAGCTGTAAACATTAATGACTGTGTAGGGGTAAATATCTGAAACTGAACCTGTGAACCTTCAAGCAAAGCCTGCTGCTTGCTAGCTGCAACTGTTGTGGACTCCTTGTAAATTTTGAGAACACCTGGTCTAAAGGAAAGTGGCATGCCCCAAATCCTCCAGGTAATAGGGACGTGTAATACAAGAGGCTGCTCTCACATTGCATTATTTAGCTTGGGAAAATGTAGTGCTTGCGGTTCTAAAAAGAGCATGTGATGGAAAATCAGAGTTCCTGAATGAAGAAACCTTCATAAGAAGAAGGGAACCTGAGAAAAAGGCAGTGAAGATTGTAGCTAGAGGAAAGACCCTGGAAGTGAAGGAAGGTTCTTAAATTCAGAGAGTTTCATGGAGACAAATACTAGGCATGGAGCAAGATGCTGGGGGCCAGCCAGGGGCCTTGGCTGATGATGCCCAAGACAGGTGACAGCAAGGAGCAGCACAGCAGGAGCTGACAGGACTCTGCTGGACCATCTGTGCCAACAGGGACCTTCCTGCTGGGAAGTGCAGACCTAGCAAGCTAGGGAACAGTGAGGGAGGGAGTGAATACATGATATCATCAAGCCAAATGAAACTTTGCTTCTTAATTAATACCCCAGTACTCAGCTCCCCTGTGGGCTGTGATTCACTCCATCCCACCCATAGCTCAGGCAGTGTCAGCAGTGGGATGCAGTGAAGTTTGCTGTACTGGCATCAGAGGGTCCCTTGAGCAGCAGTTGCGTGTCAGTGCGAGTGTGGCTGCGTGCAGGTGGCAGGTGCACAGCTCACCACCTTGTTGGGCTCTATGGAACCTGGCAGTGAACCTCTCTGGGGATTTAACATGCTGGCAGCCACGAGGCTTCTGTGGCAGCAAGCACACTTGTTGGGCTCTCAATTCAGTGCGTTTGTCTGCGTAAAATGTCATGAAAAATGGATGCTGGTCTCCAAGATAATCATAGAAAATAAAGCAGAATGAAATTAACATCCTGATGCCATCCATATTAGTAAGCACATAAATATTTCAGTCTTCAGTATAATTTACTTTAGAATTTGTGTCCATTGTTGGCTTCTCAAGAGGTAAGAGAATGCTTCTTTTAGGTGATCAAATCAATTTTTCAAATAGGACAAACTGCGAGGTGGTATTACTCAGAATTTATACAGAGGGTTATATTTTTCCAAACAGTCACACATGTAGATGTGGAAAGTAGCACTAAGAGAAACTTTGGATTGGTAAACACAAATCCCTATGTTGACTGAGTGGAGATGACCTGAATTAATGAAAGGATTAAATAAAAAAATTAAAAAACCAAAAAGGAAGAACAGAGGAAATATGAATTATGCATCACATTAATAAATACACTAGGAAGTTACCTAATGTAGGCATGTTTTTGTAGATTAGAAAGCAAACACATCCTGAAGAGTTTCATGAGCCATCATTCTCTTAAAAGCTATTAAAATGAGAAGTGCAAGTGCACTTCTGTTCTGTGGCTTAGCATCTTTTCCCTGTATATAGGGAAACATAAGCCTTGATCATTTGATGTCCCTTGATGTTTTAATGATTTTTAGTTTTGTCTCCAATATTTCATTCCTTCTTGGGCATATCCACTTGTTTTTTACTTTAGGGCTACATAAAAGTTGCAATTCTTTTGATTTGTAAGTAGTTGCTGTAAAAAAATTCCCTGGCTGATATTCTTGGAATTGCATTGTTTTCTAAGACATAAAAGCATATCTGTTAAAACATATCTGGGTCAAACATGACCATTCACTATTTAAGATTCTGCCACGAGTTTATGTCCATGACCGCAGCTTTACAGGATGATCCCAAGATAATTTACTTGAACCCCTTCACTGATTATTGCAGGGAAAGAAAATATTAAACCGATTATGTCAGAATCAAGGTGATTTAATGGTGAGTTTGGTAACAGCTCCTCTTAATATTTTTCTGTGCCTCAGAGGCCAGGAATTTACGTGCATTGCCTCAGGGAGGATTATGCGATTTTTAGAATGCTGGTATGCATCACAATTCCCCTTTTTCCATCTCCTATTGAGTCACAGGAAGAACGGTGTACCCATTTGTAGAAATGAGGGCAATGTGTTTAAATAATAAGCAGTGGGAAATTAGTTTATGATTCAATAGCAAGTTTAGAATCTGTGCTAGGGAGCCAAAAGCAGATTAGCTATATCCTTAATAGGAAATATTGCCATAGAAACGGAGGGAATACTTGGTAGCTCCTAGAAGCAGAGACAAGAGACATAGGACTTGTTTTAATTTTGGGGGGCTTTTTATTATAAAAATCCTTGCTGTTTCAGCAGAAGCAATATCTATATTCCCCTGAGATTTATGCTTTTATTTCACATTTTATTCTTCATGATGTACTAACCTCTATAAACTCCTGGCCTGCAGAAGCATTCTAACTTCAACTCACTACTTCATCATAATAAAACTTATTTCAAGGTACATTAGGCTTCTCCCGGCAGAACACTAATATGATACATTTGTTTCAAACAAACAAATGTAAACAGAAGTCATGATGGGAGGGGCATCTTTTCATTCAGCACTCAGTGAACTGAGACTGTCTCAAAAATTTCCTGTTCGGTTCAGAACTACTACCTGTGTCATGCACTGCTTAAAATGGATTGAAGGAGTAGGAAGAAAGTGATTCATAGAGTTTTAAGGGAGACACTGATGTAAGAAAACTATATCAAGAAAAGAAAAAAAAAAAACGCAAAACATTTCTAAAAATAAGAAAAGGTATCAGGGAAATTTCACTTGGCAGTTTTTTCCTGGTATTTGCAGGAATCATGTGGCAAAGCCCTCAAAAGAGTACAGTGTGTTTATACACTTGCATAAGAATGGTGATGATCATCTCCCTTCTGTCTTTTTTCTACATGTAATTTTTCCAAAAGCAAACAAAATGCCATGGTTTAACCCCAACTGACAAAGTACCAGGCAGCCACTTCCTCAGACTCCACCATGTCCAGTGGGATGGGGAAGAGAATTGGGGAAAAAAGGTAAAACCCAAGGTTTGCAATAAGAACTAATGCTAATACTAATACAGGAGAATTAAAACCCAAGAAAAACAACCGATGCATAAAATAATGCTGATGTGCACCAGCTTTGCCAAAGTTCAAGTAAAGGAATGAATTATGTAAGTTGATGAAGGATACCTTCAAACACACAGAAAACCATGCTGTATGCCACTGGAGCACAATAATTTTCCTAATCCAAAATATCACTTTTGGGAGTGTCTTAGTACAGAATGAAATGAGGACATTCAGACCATGAAAGCAAACAAGTGGAAGCAATTTGTTAGCTAAAATTCTATACTTCATCAATTTTTGACTGGAAGAAAAAAAAGGAATCATACATTAAAGAACCCTTGGTAATGTGAAAGTGAATAGTCCCTTCAGTTAGGATCCCCTTCTATTCTTTTCAGTGCTATGGTTTAAACTGAGTGCTCCTGCCTAAATATCCATATATCCATGGTAATAGAAAGATGAGAACTTTCTCGAGAAATGTGAATATATTTCACTGTCAATGACAGCTGGGTGAAAAGGGAAATGCCAAGCATATGGCTCAATTAGACAGCAAATTTATTAATGTAATTTATCAGACAACTGCTAGGCATTATTTTATACACTGCAAACACAGGACAACTGTCACAAAGACAGTATCAGCCCATTTTTGTACTCTTCTTTCCCTAATCACTTCTAGTTGCAAGAATTAGAAAAGGGAAGCATTTTTAAATCAAAGATAAGCAATTTCAGTTCATTTGTAAAAATATTCTTCTTAGTGACTTTTCAGTTTTCACTTATCAGGAGGCATTTCTCCATGAAAATATCTGCATAATGCACAAGAAAGTTCTGTCTACTGAATCACAGCAACTCAGACCTAACCCCTTGATCACCTGCCTTAAATCACTGAATTGCTTATAAATAAATAAATAAAAGGTCCTTTCTACTTTGGCAAAAATTCACAATCCAACTGCTCCTCTTTTTCCTTCACTCTTACAAAATACTAGGCACAGGATACCCAAGAACTAAGGCATAATTTCTTTTCAGTCCATTATTTTCAGTTCTTCAGTGCATGGCACTGCAGGTACCTTTAGAAGAGATACTACTCTCTTTTCTTTATGCTTGGGGTAAGTTTTTGAAGAGGCAAATATCAATCAAAAAAAGAGAAAACTAATTTTAGTAAAAAAGTTTGCTTTGCATGCCTGCATGTTTTATGGTTTTATAAGACTGAAATCTTGTTCTAGAAAAAAAAGTATTTTGTGTGTGTGACATTTGCAAATCACGTCAAGTGGAATACTAGTGAAAAACATGATTTTATTTTTACAAATGGTGGCTGTCAGATTATGGCATGTTTGGTACCTCATAGTAGTAGAGGAAAAGGAGGTGA
Source organism: Bombycilla garrulus (assembly GCA_013400315.1). Classification (NCBI taxonomy): domain Eukaryota; kingdom Metazoa; phylum Chordata; class Aves; order Passeriformes; family Bombycillidae; genus Bombycilla; species Bombycilla garrulus. The sequence continues at coordinate 29,192 of VXBU01017411.1, forward strand.
AATAGTTCCATAATCACCTTCTTACACAGGTTGCCACCAAGCTTCCCCTGCGAGTTGTGTAGAGGATCAATATTTGCACTGACTTCCTTTCCTGTGAAATGCAATCTCACCTTTGGTTTAAAAGCAAAACAGACACACAGATACACGAACTCTCCAGCCATTCACCTCCATTCTTTTTAATTGGATGCTTATGTGCATTGGTCTCTCAGCGCACTACAGATAACAAAACTCCTTTCAGCTCCCTAAGCTATGAACTCTATTTCCAAAGACACTGCATCTTCACTGGGATTCTTCGTCAAAAACTATAATGGTTTAATTTTTTTCCCCTTCTATTCTTTAGCCCTGTGTAATGCTCCAAAGATTTTTCTTTCAACTTCCTAAAGAGGCAGAAAGACGTTTCTCTATTTCTCTTTTTCCTCCCCTGCACTGAGTTAACTTGAGTGGCAGCCAGTTGAGGGGATTAAAATGTGACAAAAATAACTTCAGATCAAACATTTAGCTGATATCTTTCCTCCTAGATTATCAGCAGGAGATGTGAATATATGTTTGTGGGTAAGTTACTGTTCAGCAAGCCATCTGCTTTTGATTGCAAAGCGACTGTAAAAAAATTTAATAACTTGTAGCACCTAGCAAATGCACTTCAAAAAGCCTAGGAATGTCTACAGTGCTAGAAATACAGATAAAAAGTTGCTATTTATTTTTCAAATTAAGTTTATGCTGAAAAATAAATGGGTATACTTCACTGCTGCATGCAAGCCCTGACACAGTGTAGGTCAAGCCACACAATAGGAGCAGCAATCGGCTCCCAAAGTGCATAGGCTACTGGTTTTTGTCCTGAGCTAACTGGTTGAGGCACAGGGAGCCAAGAGGAGAGACTTTTCACTGCAGCCCTGGCCCTTGTTCCCCTGAGTATGTGGCTCCACTTGTGTCCCTCCCCAGGCATAAATGGGGCTTCAGGTAATGGGACAGCTGGCTGTCCTGCTCTGGCCAGGCACAACCTGCCTGGGCCAGTTCCAGCTGCTCCCGCGGGGATGGGAGCTATCACTGCCTGCCAAACCCTTCAGTCAGTTGGAGGAGCGTATGGTGCCTTGCAGGAGCTTGTTTTAAAGTAGACTGGTCATGGCCACGTGAGGACCACTGGGACAGCCACATGCTGGTGATAATGAAATTATGTCAGTCATTCTGCACTGAGCCCAAACTCCAGCTTCATATGTTGTCTCACCAACAGACTTGAATGGGTCTGGGTTGAGTGCATGGTGAAAACAAAAGAAGCTGAAAGTGGGAAGAAAGGAGAAGAGGTGTTTCTCTAAGTGTTTCTTTATCTGTTCTCTTTTGCTTCAATACCATAATCAGCAAATAGATGCTTGTTAATTGACACTAGTCACTAGCACTTATGACATACACATGTTGTGTGATTACAAGGCAGAGTTCAGTTGTGAACTCCATGGACAAATATTGGAGAACAATGGAGTGGAAAAGCTGAGTGTGAATCCCAGAGAATGAATCGAAGTTCCTGGAGTTTCTTGTTTGAACAGACAATCGGTCTGTGGGAGCACGCTGCCACCCAGCTGTAAGGCACACGGCATGCCCTGCTCTTGTGTCAGTACCTGATGGCAGCACTGAGTTGAAGGTGCTTATCCAACAAAGGCTTACTCACGTATTTAGTTTTCACATAGTAGGTAAATTCTGTCTGCACCGTAATCAATGGGAGCTTTGCCAGTGTCTAAACAAGGGCTGGGTTTTCACCTTGAAGTCAGCAGTATTATTTTCAAGGTATAAAGAGAATTATGTGAGTAAACCTAGGGAGGGCTAGAATCAAATTTATTCATGGTGCCTTACATTACTTTATGGATTGATCTTGGGGTTGCTACACTTTAGTTACTGTAAAGTTTGTTTTACTACATTGGTTCGTAAGGTCACAGAATAATGCTGAGACTAAAAGTGAATTAGCAAACTTTCTTTATTCAACTGCAAGGTTTTAAATTGGCTATTTTAGTTACACAAAATTCTGTTCTCAGGGTTTACTTACAAAATGGAAAAGTGAAAAACAGGTAAAACAGATTCTGTGTTTCAATACATGAGGCATAGCTTGCTCATATTTAAACATAACATATATAAATGATTCACATTTTAGAAATGGGTAACACCACTCATGAACTGCCTTTATTCATTTCAGAAGGGAAACAAATTCACTAATTTGTGTTCTCTTTTAGTTCATATAGGAGATAAAATGTAATTTCTATGGTAGATAATAAAAGTTTCCTCTGAAGGGGAAAAAGCAAATGTGGATCATGAATTATGTTGCTTGTATACTGAAATCTGGTGTAGTAATTCTCTATTGATGTGAAAGCAAAATGTCATTCAGTACCTTTAAAAATGAATGTAAATCTAAAAAACATTCAGATTGACCACATTTAAATGAAAGTAACAGATGTTGAATCCTGTCAAACTTTTTCAGACAATTCTGATTATAAAATATCTCATTGGTGTTAAGCTAATATTTTCTATCTGGTTTTGATTACCACCAGATCCAGATGTGCTAGTTGTGCTAGGAGCAAGAAAGTGTCCTTCCCTATGATCTTCAGCAGCAATAACCTCTGCTGTTATTCATCTCCTCCCTCCCCTTTTGCTCTACTTCAGCTTCCTGTGCTGTGCCTCCCTTCTTCCCCAGATACCCCGTGCACTCATCTTTCAGCCTCCATTCTGCTCAGAAGATTTCACCTAACTGTGGGAAGGTATAAATGTTGGGGGAAAAAAGTGAAGTTCACAAAACTGGTGACTTCCTGCAGTTGCAGTATTAAAATTAGCAGTGCCTTTCATGTTAAAGAGAACCTGATCACCAGCAGCAATCATATGAGGCATATTCCATGAGGAGAGTGTGGACTGATGGCAAGCTGAAAGCTTGTGTGTCAAAGTCAATTTATCGTTGAGAATTTTAGCCCACACAGCAAAGTGAATTAAGGAACTCTGCCATCAACAAAGACTCCGGCAAATCCACAACCTGTCAGCAGTTTCTCTGCCTCAGCTGACCTGAAAAGAAAGGAATTGATGGTAAACCAATAGTGCTCAATTGTCATTTGCAATGCTGCATAATGGCAACACTGAACAGCCAAGCTATTAATGATAGTTCTCAGGAAAGCATAGAGTAGATGTAACTTCCTGGAAATAGATTCTAATTGTTCACGTGTTTGGCCATTAAATTTTTTTCCTTTCCTGCTGATTTTCCAATACACACGAGAAGGGGATTGTCCTTTCGTACTGCACTGAAATCACAAATATAGACGTGACTATGTACAGGATCCCCAGTTCATTACTAAGGCACTACTAATAATTCTCTCAGAAGAACATGTAAACAGCCACAGTGTTCGTGCATCTATGGACAGCACTGGTAGAGGATATACTGGAATGCTGTATCATTTTCTTCATCGGTTTAGACATTATACAGAAGAAGAAACGATAGCAATGCATTGTTCATGTAACCGTAGGTCTGTGATGCAATGTCATGCTCGAGGTAGAGAGCAGGGCTGGAGCTCCACTTTGCACTCCATCTTTGGCTGCCAAATATTAAATGTTTGTTTGCTATGCTGTGAAGCTTGAAGTACACATTTCTGTGTCTCTTGACCGATATTTTCATAGATACAAGATTTTATTGGTCTAGTGCATCGTGATTTATTGTGGTTTCTCTGTGAGATATAAAATCAATGAATTCACACCTGGGTACACCTTTATATGCAAGTTTTAATAAATACATCAGATAGGAATTGTTGATGTACAGCTTTCAATTTCTCACATCTTTTCTCTGTTATAGCACTGTGTAGGTTTTTTCCCTCCATTCTTCTTACAAATATATATTTGCTTGGTTATCTTGCCTCCTATCTTGAAAAGGGATTCATTTTGATGGACCATATACCCAAATGAGCTTGTGCATAACATACCACAGTCATTTGTAGCTTAAAATTTCACATCATTTTAAGAAAATATTTTTGCTATATTTCTAATTGAAGTAGTGCCTTTTTTCCTTCATTCTTAGACTCTGATAAGCACAGATGAAGAAACTCTAATGAATTTTGGTTTTCTGAGTTATCTATTGTGTATCAAGCCAGAAATACACATATACACACACACACATCCACCTCAACTTTAGTAGTGCTGCCATGACCATATTATTCTCTCTGGTAAACAGGAAAAATTGCAGATGCTATGTGGTAAATAGCAGATTATCATAATTTTAGGTTGTTATTGAGTGTATTAAGACAACAATACCTTGGTATATCTTTCTCTATTCTTGGCTGTATCACATTAAGTGAGGTGCTGTCCTGTGTGATGTCCCTTTATGGTTGATGTGAATGGGGACTGTGAGTTTCATCCTTGTTTAGCCATTCCACATGTACAATTTGCAAAGGAATTTTCTGGAAGCCCGAGCAGAATTATCTTCTTTAAGAAGAAAAGCATGACATCATCTTTGTAGGCAAGATGCTAAGACATGATTATGCATTTACTGATAACTAAAAAAACAAAACTGTGTGAAATAAAACCCCACCATACACAATTCTACCCTCAGGAAAAAAGAATGAGAAGAGGAAGACACTATAAATGCTAGTCATGCTATCAAATGCACTATTCAAAGGTATTCAAATATTACAGCAAGGACAGTTAATGTGAGAATAAAACAGGAAGAAAAATATGCACATTTAAATATAGTCATGCTTCTCATTTGGATACTTAAATGAGCTAAATCTAATGTCTATTTTATGTATTATGTATTTTTATGCATTATGTGTTAAATCACTCCTCACTTCTTGTATATACTCAAGCTTCCTTTTGAGCAACCTAATTACCATATAGTGCATTGTACAGGTAATTGTGTACTATACAAGTGTGTTTCTCAAGCAAACAAAAAATCCTAAATCTAGTCAATGTGTTCTGCTTGGCATTTGTTCTGATGGTGCACAAAAGAAATTCTCCCCTAAATATGACTGTGTTATTTTCACTTTGGAAGTACATAAAAGTCTAACTTTTCACTGCCAGACAGGCATACTGTTTTCAAAATTTTTAGTCTAAAACTGTTCTTTGAAGAAGCCAACACTGCAGGTAAATTTTAACTTACTTTTCAGTATGTAAAATCCAGCTGCGTCCTGTCTTAATGAAAAGAAAACAAAAGGAAATTGTGCAAAATATGCTGTACGGTAGCTACATAGAACAACATTAAGAATATTTCTGTGTTGGCCTTTTATATGTTTGAAGCTTTTTTTAAAATCCAGTATTCTAACTCTATATTCTCTAACATCCTTTTATATCAATGTATGGGTTCAGTTTTCCCTAATTGGGATTTGACCACTGCTGGCTTGAGATTTATTCACCAGTTTTCTTTCACTCAACATACCTCTAAGAAATGTATTGCTGTCATTTTGTGGTGAGGACATTGCTGAGTCAGAATGGCAATAAATTGTGAATAATGTCTCTGCAAATGGGTTATTCTAGCCCATCTCACCAGTACTTTACATGCTTGAGTGACCACAGCCAAATGCTTTTCCTTAGTCATTATGAAATCCCCATTCCCACCTCTCATATAACCCTAGCCCAAGCTACCTCTAGCTCTCAAGTTTGAGTACTTTCCTTGAAGCAAGGATACAAGAGCAGCAGTGATTCACTTTCAGACATGCCTACGCAACAGCAGAAGCTTGCCAAGCTAGAGGGGGAAACGTCCAAGGTCAGTGAAAGTGCAATGGAGAAACTTTGTGAAACAGATGTAAACACCTAATTCTAAAAGAGATTAGCAATCAGCCAAACTGGAGGTGCTGATTTCTCACAGAATATATTCCCTTCTTGATGAAGTGCTTTATTTTAGATCTTTAAAGCACAAGGCATTTCCAGTCCTTCATTCAGACACACAGTAAAGAGTATTCAAGTTACAAGAAAATTTATGTCTCATACTTGGGTTTCCATCCTAGCCTTTGATTGCCTTTGCATTTTTTAAGCTCTACAAAGTAAATGCCCATTCCGTAGCCATAACTTAACAACAGAAGTAGAATATATTTTGCCTGTTTCTCCCATCCCTGTGTTTTGACTTCTCTTATTCCATAGCCAAGCTTTACTGGGAAACACCTATGATACCATTGTTTACACTCTTCTGCAACTTTTTTTTTTTTTTTTAATGGTGCATGGTGCTTTAAAGGACTCTGGGGAAAAAAATCAGGTCAAGATCTCAATTTTTTCTGATGGAAACCCAGATTAAATTAATGTATCACAATTCTTTCCATTTTCTCTTAAGGAGAAAACAGTTTGTGGAGAGGAGATTATGATTTGAGTCATGAACTTAAAAGAATTCCTAATATCTACACAGGAATAGAAACTGGGATAGACCTCTTGTGTTAACACTTGGTCCTATCTATGCCTCCCTTGTTGCTTCCTACTGCTCCTATATGTTTTACATTTTCTCAGCTGTTTTTGTATAGTACTTGCCATTTTCTATGGATTGCAAAAACATTTGGGCATCCCTCAATTGACACAATGTCAGTTGAGGAATGCCCAAAATCATTCTGCTTGTGTCAGATAGCAGTATTTTAACTTTAATGCATAATACATATATATGTTGAAAACGTGCATTAAAAGCAGATATTAACAGATTTTTGTCCCTCCAAAGTGATGATAATAGTTACTATTCTAGGAGGTCTAAAATACTATTGGCAATGATGTGTAAACTCTATAGTTGTTAAGACTATTACTAACTGAAGCTGTAAGTTGAACATCTGTGTATTATATGACTCATTTATGAGGAGCAGGACTAAGAATTGAAACTATCTACAAATTTTGCTGTGGGACTTCCATTCTGTAGCAATAAAAGTTGGGGGAGTGAGGACGGGGAGTTTAAGGAATTCCCTTTTGGTGTGCTAGTAGAATTTTTGTCTTTTTTGCAACTTTTTGCATGATTTTTTATGATTATACTGAACTGGGAGGAAATGCTGACTCCCTTGAAGGCAGACAGACCCTGCAATGAGACCCAGACAAATCAGAGAGCTGGGAAATCATCAGCTGTGAAGTTTTAATGAATACACAAGTTTCATTGCACCCTACAACTTTCCCACGAGGGGAAGAGGAGGGGCAGGTGTCGATCTCATCCCTGTGGTGACCAGTGACAGGATCTGATGGAGCAGAATGTCAGGGGAGGTTTACGTTAGATATTTGGAAAAGGTTCTTTGTTCAGAGGGTGTTTGGGTGCTGGAGCAGGCTCACCAGGGAAGAGCTCACACCACCAAGCCTGACAAAATTCAAGAAGTGTTTGGACACTGCTCTCTGGTACATGGTGTGATCCTTGGGGTTGTTTTGTTCAGAACCAGGAGCTGGATTTTGATGATCCTTGTATGTGCCTCCATTATTCTGTGATTTGCAGTCTGATAGTAAGCAAGCTAGAATAGTACTTTAAGATATGAGGGATACCTATTCTATGTCATTATAACTCTTGTAGTTTAAACATTTGTTGAAGAGGTCCTAGTAAAAAATATAACCTATCCTCAGACACTCACTGCAGTGGCCAGGAATCAGCTGTATCTCTGGAAGTAAGCAGATCTTTACAACTCAGTTTGCTGTCTTGTGTGATAGGGTTTCTGCTCTTACATTCCATGCAGTAAGAGGAAAAAGTGTCATTGATTGGCATGGATGCTTTAAACGGAAGTACAAATCAGTACTTACTTTGGAATAAAGCCAAGTACGTACACTTTTATTACAATAGTGATATCCAAATTAGCTAGCTGTTCAAACAAATTCTGTTCCTTTCTGTTTTCAACAGCCAAATAATTGCTTCCAATTCTTACAAGAATAAATGGAAGAGGATCCTATATAGCTGTGGATAATACTAAAGACATTGCCTGTAAACAGTATTTCAAACTATTAATATCAAGATACAGTTCTATCTCTGGGGATCACAACTGGAAAATACTACACAGTGTAGCTCCCCGGTTACCTTAGTTTTACTTAGTTTATTGTAAAAAGAATATTAGGAAATGGGAAACAAACTGAAACCCAAAATGTACCAGATGCCAGCACGTGAATCAGAACTCTTTGAACTCTATTACAACTTCACAAAATGTGAAAAATACTCTAGAGAAATATTTTACAAATCAGTGAGAAGCAGAATTGCTTTTATATGATACACAACAGAAAAGGAAAACTTAGATGCGAAAACTTGCAAAAGCAAGATCAATGTACCATGGACAGGTTTTAAGGATATTCAGAAAAGACATTAGCATATTTCATCAAGTTGATAAATTTTAGAAATAGTCATATGAATAAAGTTAATTATTAAACAACTCATGAGAAGATAAAAAAAAATTGTGCAAAGTGGATAGGAACCGTTGTAGCCCTTGAATAACTAGTGTCACGTCACCTAGACTAAATATTCAACTTGTAATAAAATCTTCAAGTTCTTTTGTAAAATAAACTTCTAATTTTAAATAATACTCAAACAACACAACAGTAAATTATGCAATAAAATTCCTCATTTACTTTAAAGAAATACATGATTTGACCCATAAAGCCCTTGTGCTGACACCTGGTGCTCTCAAGGGTTCTGTTGCATGCATTTTTAGTAGGCTTTTTTTAGTACTGCTTTGGTTATAGTCATTAATATGGCCTTTTAAATATATTCTGATGTTGTAGATATTTGTGCAGGACTTTTTTATGGATTTGGTGGATGAGTGAAAGTAGCTTAATGGGTAATAAGTAGTTAGAGTACTGCACATTACAGTTCATTAATTATTGTACTGTCTAACTATGGAAGGAGATTGCTTCAATGTTGATATGAAAAAAAAGCATCTGGAAGAGGAGGAGAGTTCTGGAATTAATTTCAATGAGAATGAGGTGGGTTTGAAGACTTTTGGTCACAGAAGACAGAACATTTTGGGGACTGCTGCAGTAAGCAATGTGGGTGTAGCCACCCAAGTTTACTGGCATAGGAATAATCTGTTCTGTGTCTGGTTGATCTGGTGACAATTCTGGGCTTAATTTAGTAGTGTGGATATAGCCTCTGAGATTCAGAGTTCATATATAGACCTGCAGATAGGGAATTTCCCTGATCCACACATCATTCAGAGCTAATTTAAGGGTGCTAAACAACCTATTGTTAGCAGACTGCCCTGTGGGCTTCTGTGGTGCCTTACTACAGCTGGAGAACTTTCTACTAAAATGAAATGCTACATTTGAGCATACTGAGTCGTTACAATATTCATTTTCCTTCTACTTCTGCTTTAAAATGTAACACTGCTGATGGCAAAGCCCAAAAACCTTACTCAGCACACCTTTACTTACAGCTTACTTGCACTGAAGAGGTTTGAGAACAGTAACAAGCAGTAAGTGCTGGCAAGGGTGCAGCAGGCTAAACAGCACTTTATTTAACCAAAGGACTAAGCTTGAAATCAATTAAAACTCAATTGTATACAGCAACTGGGAAAAAATAGATTTTGTTTCTCGCTATACTCCTATTTCTTTTACACATTAAATTCTTTGCTGATTTACAGTGAGCTCTAAATTTATTCTTTCTTGATCAATGTGATCCAAATATAGACTCAGAAAAATAACAGAATATAAAAAGGAAAAGAAATAGGAAGGATGGCAAATAATTCTCTTGATTGAATGGTAACAATTTTCTGACCCTAAACAGAGGGATCATGGTCAGAAGCTGGTACACTTAGAAAAGGAATTATTCTAATATACTTTGATATACTTTGCCCATGACCAGTTACATTTATAGAAACTAACCTGTCTGGATAGAAAAACAGATATAATGACCCAATAGGTCTTTTCCATCTCTTACTCCTATTGTTCTGCTATTACATAAAAGACATTAAAAATAGATTTGCATAACATACTGGAACATCTCCAAGCAAGCCATTTCAATCTCTGAGGAATAAAATAAATATGTAATTTAAATACAGCCTAAAAATCTATTTACTGATCTGTCTGCATTTATTCTTCCATTGGAGATTAAAAATGAATCTTTGTCAAAGAACTCTCCCTAAATAATGTCAGATCTCTGACTGTAGTCAGAGGAAAGCTGAGGCTTTGCCTTATTTTTAAGACCCATAAGGGCAAGTTTTGGAAGTAGAACTAGTCTTACATTTTTGATAAATTTCAATAGAAATCTCTTTGGTCATAATACCAGCTCAGCTTTGAAAAGTGCAAATATTCATTACATAACTAGAGTCAGATGAAAGTTCTCTATTGAATAGGAAATCAGCCACAAGGAGCAATAACTTTTGAAAAACAAGTTAGTTAAATCTGGACTTGAAACCATTCCTTGATGAAAGCCTATTCATATATGAAATACGAAAGCCTATTCATATACCCTGGTTATTTCCATTAGAAGTGTTACTAACCTGTCACAAAGAGACAATAAAAATGATCAAAGCTTGACAATGACAAGATTGCACCTTTGTGGGTATCTCCTGCCTGTTGTCATCTTTGCCACAAGCTTTCTACCTGAGACATGGTGACCATGCAATATTTTGAAGAATGGTGTTCACATTCCCTTCTCTACTAACCTTTATTTTAAAGCTGCTTTATGACCCTTTCTCTACACTGTGCTGGGTGTTTATTTGACAAACCAAGTGTGTCAGAGTCTGAGATACCTCAGAGGCCAATTAATATGGTGAACACAGACACGATGGGGAGGGAGCATTTTTTCAACCTAACTTCATATGGTATAACAGGATTTACTTATTCAGGCTCAGCATTGATTGACTTTTCTGACTGTGAACTTGCTTTAAATGGGGTACCTATGCATTCCTACACTGAATTTTCCATATCTTTTACCAGATTGTTGCGTTGGCTTGGTCCAACTGTACTGTTTCCACATGTTCCTATGGAGCTGTTTAGTTATCTTTGAACTTGCAGTACCAAATTTTATGTGCAAAAGACAGCAGACTGATCTGAAAAAAACATATTACAACCATTCCATTTCAGGCTCCTTTTGGGCATATACAAAACCATGTGCAAGATATACATAATTTAAAAATACTAAACAGCTACTGATTTATACAAAACATCATGTAGCTACAGGAACAAGCTGCTAGACAGTAAATGCTCACCACCACTATAGTAAATGTGTCTTTCACCAAGTTTTCATGGATCAGGTGGAGAAAAGTGAGCCTTCTTTGCTCCTTGGACCAAGTTGAGCCTTGACAGTGCTGAGCTGCTCTTTGCCTAATCCCTATTTTTTCCTTTAATGCGTTGGTAACTTTTTCTGATTGCATATTTCCTGCCAAATGTTTGAGCTGCTCACAATCCTCTGCTTGTTAAGTTTACCTTTCCTTGGTTCTGCCTTCCTTTCGTGGTTCAACTCCAGCCAGAAACCACATCACAGCTGTGCTTGCTCACTCCCCCACCAAAGAGAGCCAGGAGAGAATGAGAAGAGTAAGAGGGAAAACTCATGGGCTGAGATAAAGATAGTTTAATAAGGAAAGGGTGGACGTGCAAGCAAGAAAAATAAAGAATTCACTTAATTAAAGTGAATTAATTCACAGTTAAAGAAACTCTCTTCTTAATGGGCAGTGGTTTGGTCTTCCTCAGGAAAGCAGGATTCCATCACACTTTACGGTTATTTGGGAAAACCAAATGACCAAATATGAGCTCAAAACCTCTCCCCCTTCTGTTGCAGTCACAGAGCCCTCTGCAAGGCCTCCTTGGAGATAAGAAATGCCTAGTCATGGACTAGGCTCTCTGCTTCCCGCCTCAAGACCCTCTCCTATCTCTCTGTAACACTATTGGCTACATTCCAGATGTCCTAAAACTATGGATTATTTCACCCTGATCCTAAACCATTGGTTAGTTCCTCAATCCTAACTAACTCTATAAAAACCCCTACTTCTGCCCATTTCGGTGGAAGACACTGTCACTGGACACCCCTCCACATAACCTGCATTAAACCATTCTGTGGAACCTCTACACCTCCTTCTCATCTCTTCTTCCCTGAGCCAGCCACAGCAAATCCTAGCAGGCTGAGAGCTGAAATCACAGAGAGCTGAAATCACTAAGAGCTGAACCACCTGATGGCCTCAGGCTGAGCTTGCTAGGATAGCCTGGTGGCTGGGGTCTCTGCAGGAAATCTCCAGGACAAAGCAGTCCCTCCCAGGATCCCGCTGTCCGGGCCATCTGCAGCAGCAGGGGGTCTACCTGAACTCCTGGACCCAGCTCGCATTACCTTTCCTCCTTCTTCCCTACACTTCATATACTGAGCATGATGTCGTGCAGTCTGGAACATCACTTGGGTCAGCTTGGGTCACCTGTCCTGGGTGTGTCTCCTCCCACCTTCCCATGCACACCCAGCCCCCTTGCCAGTGAAGCAGTACAAAAGTCAGAAAAGGTCTTGGCTCTATGCAAGTCTGCTCAGCAATGACCAAGACATCTCTATTATCAACAGTTTTCAGCACAGATCCCAAACACAGCCCAAAACTGGCAGCTTGAAGAAAATTAACTCCCCCCCAGCTAAAACCAGTACACTTCTTTACCTTTTATGGATCTAACTTTTGCACAGTTCTTTGCTACAATTTAGCTATTCTCCTAGAAGTCTGAGTCAAAAACTTGCAGCTGTGTAGTAGAACTTGGATCCACATTGACAGTAGACCTTGTTCAGGCATGTCTCTCCATCGATTTTTGCAGAAGATTTAGGAGCATGATACAGAGATACCGAAGCTGGTCAAGCAGGAAATCAGCACAGGAATAACAGGATTCACTGTCTCATTGTTCTTCATACCTTAGGAAAACTAAAGCTATTCTGCCATGAAATACAGCTGAGCTATTAAACCTTGTCAGATCCAATTTGACTCTACCATGCAATCAATTCATGCGTGTCTGAGTCTCTAACACTGTTAATCCACAGCCTGGCTAATTGAAAGGGGCATATTTGATAGTATTATGGTTATAAAAGCACTAGTACTTTAGGTGGTAATTCTTGAAGAAAGGAAATTAGTCTTTGCTACTTAATATTTAATATGTGGGAAGGACAGAAGTCAACAACTGGGTGCTAAACTCAGGCTATCTCTTAGAAATGTATCATGTCTCTGATAAATTACCTCAAATCATGAAGAAATAACCTTCACTTATTAAGCAGTAATAATTTTTGATTCTTCACAATGTTAAGGAGCTTTTATTGTCAATTAGAATATTTATCTCTGATTTAAACATTTCTAACTTGTTATGATGTGTATGACATACCATCTCAATTCACATATAATTCACAATAATCATCTAAATAAAACAAAAGAATGAAAGACTGCACAGATGATCTATCTTTCAATCACTGGGTCTTATTATGATTTTATCTATCAGATTAAAGGCCTTCTTCACTGTATTTTGAGAAAGAGGAGAACTAATAACCGCAAGCTTAATTAGCCAGCTTCTTTTGTAAATATTGGAAGAGCTCAAAAATACAAGGTAAATATTGTAAAGTATGCATATTCTGAGACTATTAGAGGAAATATACAAAGAAGAAAAGATCACTGATTATGAAGACTCAGAATTTCTATTAGAATGCATTTGTAATAGCAAGCAAGTCTGTCTGACAAAGTTTAAGTAGGACATTGACATGCTTGTGTAACAGGAAACAAAATCCACAGGCTCTTTCTGGTGGAGAAGTGTAAGAGTAATGAACATCGGGGTTCTTAGTTTTTCTCCTTTCTAGGGGGAAGCAAAATAATGTATTTGGAAGATATGTCACTCTCGTGTTGCTTTTAAGCATTTATATTTTAAGACTTCCCTATTTTTACAACACAAACATATGCACTGCTCACTTTTCTGTCCATCTGCCCTGTTCTCTTATGGAGAGAGATATTGGGAGTCACTGTTTACTAAAGATAGAAGAACTCAGTAAAAGAGTATTTCTTTTTATTAAAAAGACCGGGTCTAACTTTGATTTTATGTTCTTTAGAATATATGGTAGCTGAAAGAAAGAATTAGAAATAGAAATAGAAAAAGAATGAGGGCTAATCCTCAGTTTAGCAGCATGAATTAAAAGGATCACTTTCAAGGCCTGCTACTTTTCTTTCCAAAAATCTTAATAGCAACGTCTCTTTCTCAGTGTGATCCTTCTTATCATTCAATAAAGGAGTGTTTTTTTTAAGAAAAAGAAGCAGATATGAGAGCTTCAGTAAAATTATCAAAGAGCATGTTGTCATACAACTTAGAAGAAAAAGACCGCTTCATACAGATCTGTCTATGAAGAAATCAGAATTTTAACGGCAGCTATGGGTTATTGTTTGTTTCAGGCCTGTTTATCTTAGAGAAAAATTCTGTTTAGGGTTGATTTTAAATAATATATTTAAATATAAGTATAGTTTCCTGTGTCCCTTTCTACTTTCTTCCTTTTTATATTTCATAAAACATTAGGCAGTCTCCAGATCTGCTGCTCTTGTGCCCATGGCCAACCACTGATTTCAGAGTAACAGCTGGCAGCCACGGAGCTCTGCTGCCAGCAGGTCCTCCCTCCTCCCCTCCTCCGTGTCAATGAGCTCCAGCATCTGAAGAACATGCACTCAAGAGAGTTTTGGAGTAGTTTTAATTATTCAGTTGTGCTGTGGTGTTAGAAGTGATTCAGATGTCCTACTAACTAATCTTACATTTCCATCCCATGTTACTTGAGGGCCTTGTCAATTTCCTTCAGTTCCCTGAGATGACACTTTCACATTTCATTTTTGTCACTGAACACATGCCATTGGAAGCTTCAGCAAATTTCTTTAGCAAATCTTATTTTAGTGAAAGATAGAGGAAGCATGGAATGAGATTTCCCCAGACAACTAAGGCTATAAAAATAGAATGTATCTGTTTAAAGAGAATTTCATTCTGATTTCCAATAAAACAGACAAATTCACCTTTCCCTTCTTCTTTTTCCTTTTTTTTTGCCCCAAAGTTTAATAGAGGTTATAGTAGTGTGGTTTCAAATAATACCAGAGGATCTAATTATTCTCATTAAGAATCATGAAATACTTCTAAGCAGTACTGTATTACATACCATTTCAAATCACCTTTAATTATTATCTCCTAAATAAAAGGAAGGAATGAATAATTATAAAGACTGCACAGATAATCTATTCTAATTCACGCCCCTAAACCTTAAGCTGCTAATTTGATTATGAATTGAAACATTTGTGGGGACTAGTAATTCCATTGCAATCTTCAAGTACACTGACTGATAGCTCTGCTTCTCTTAACAACCTTCTGCAGAAAGTGCCAGATTCCTTTGGAGGTTTTTTGATACTTTTCCCTTCAATAAAGTGAAGAATACTTTCTGACCTAAAGTCTTAAGCTGACATGACAGCAGATGAGAATGCTGAGATCACAGCTGTGGGTTCATTTCCCTCCACTGAGTGAATTTCTTTATTTTAGATAGGTACAGGACGGAGGAAGTATTACTACAGGCAAAAAGAGAACTGTATTTTTAGCAGGATCATTAGTATATGCTTCTGAGTATCTGAAATTAAATTAACTCTGATTGTCTCTATAAATGCTTCATAACTTCCCAGCTTGACTTGATGACAGAATTTGAAGGAGTGCAGTTTTATTTTTTTTTTCTTGCTCCCAAGGTAGATCAATATTTTATTTTCCACTTAATTTTTAAACCTCTTCCCTTGCTTTTCTTTAAGCTGACTGCCAAGGGGAAAAAATACTGGGATGGAAATATTCAGGAGTTACAGAGTAAGGATAATATGCTTTTGTCCTGTCTACTCAATGCCCAGGGAATTATTGAAAAATTTGACAGATAAAAGTACTGAAAGGTACTTATAATTGAAAGATGTTGCTCACTTCTCCAGTGCAATTGTGTTAGTTTACTAAGAGCCTTGTATAATCAAGATACCCCTGCGAAGCTAGAATACTTTACTGTGACATCTCTTTGATACACACAGAGCCAGTAATGGTATTTTATGAAGGACATGCAAGTGGCACAACATGTCAAGTTAGCTTGTGTTCTTTCAGCACAACAGACTCTGCCTAGGATAAAACAGGGACACATTTTCCTGTATTTTACTGAAGAGCTTCTATGGTTACATGGAAAAGTTTCTGCACCATTCTGTGGGGATGCAGACCTGATAGGCATTACTGTGTCTTTGGGAACTCTTTATATGCTGGCTATTTTGAATTGTAAGACATGAAAACTATGTCACTTTAAAAATATCCAAACACTGAACTGGTAACATCATTAACAAGAGGAGCACTTTGGACAAAATTGACTTGTAGTAAATCAACCCAAATGAAAGCAGCAAGTTTTGCATATCTAGCTGAAGAAAATTGTCAGGTAGTGATTTTTTTCATAAGACTTTTAGTTGGGACCTGTATTTTTTGTCCTCTCTGTGATGAGTTTGTCCCTTGTCTCTGGGTCTTCTTTTTAATATGAAGGATGCTGCACAAATCCAGTCAAAGTCTGCTTTCTCAGGATACAGAGGGAAGCAGGAAGAAGCTATAATCTGTTAAATCACATATCTATGTGTGCTCTCTTGTTGGTTCTTGAGATCCTTCCTCATGGCACGTAGAAGAGACATTCATAAGAAAAGGTACTAAGGATATGTCCTGGATCAAGCTGTAAATAAATCCCTGTTGAAAAGACTATATTACCCAGCTCTAGCTTTCTCACACTATTTCTGTGGCACTGCACTAGTTTTAATAATGCAGATTAACATAGAGATGACCAGTCATAATTCAGGGAAACTTCCTCACAAATGCTACTAAACTGCTTTCAAGGGTCCAAATATGTTCAGGTTCCTTTCCCAGTCTGCATTTTTGACAACGATTGCACAAAAAAGGTGAAAAACTTGGTAGCCAAACAGCCAAAATTGAGAATGCCATATGAAAGCCCCAAACAGGACTCTTTGCTTGTTTTCTGCTTGGCTCCATGAATCTGCAGTATGTTCAGCCCATGGGCAGTCAGTCCACTTGCTTAATGTGTTCTTTATCATTAATCATCATCATAAGAGATAAATCTCCACAAATTTTCAGAGAAAAGACTTTATATTTTCACTTTGCTCCTGGGCACATAAACCACCACTGAATCTATATTTATATGTGTCTTGAACTGGTTTCTGTTAAGCACTCTGCCAAAGATTTAGGCATGGCGAAGTTTCACAGTACAGTTTTTTGAGGATGAAGCAGCCTCAGATTTCATGCATTTTCAATAGCTGGTCTGTCTGAAAGGCTTATCAGATTATTTTTCTTTCCAAAACAGAGTTTTCACTTCTGGTTGCATGGTAGAGCCAGAGGAGTTCTGGGCTGGGTTCAGTTGTGTCTCACTTGAAAAGTTACTACTATAATGTCTTTTAATTGTAAATATTTATTTTCAGGTAGCCCATAGAATTTAATGAAAGAATAAAGCAATAAAAATTGAATTCATCAAAATGAATGCTGTTCAACCCTTTCTGTGTTGCTGTTGTTTACTGAATTTTTATTACTGAAAAGTTAAGCATTTAACTTTACTTCACAGTTACTCCTTTTAGGTCTGTAGCTGCCTTTTCTGCTGGGATTTATTTGAAATGCCTTAGTAGCCTTAATGCTGCTGCAGCCTGGACTATTATCTTCAGTTTACTGTACCTGAGTTTCTCTTATTGCTTAAAAATATAAGGAGACAAAAAAGTGACATTGATCATTGTCTGTCTGGGTAAAGAGAACTGGCAATTTGATGGTATTGATGGTGTCCACTAATAGGCAAATAATGCTCAGAGGTATTCAGCTGAGAAAACACTTCCTTTTGTGGTGTTATAACATGCTTTTAAATGTGGAAGGGCTTACTCCAGTACAAAAGTGGATATTATTAAGATTGCAGCAGTACCTTTCCCTGGTTTTCTTCTGTCTTGTGGATGTAAAGGTGATTGTTTTTTGTTTCCTACTTTTCAAACAGTAGAGTTTTGCAGGTTAGTTTTCTTATGGTGTGAATGGATTAAGGATCTTAAGTTGGAATATCAGAATTACCTTTTATTGGTGGTATTGGCAACATTTAAGTGCTTTGAAAATAGCATTGACTGCAGGAGCAGGAGATGTTGGCCTGAAATACTTGAGCCTACATTGTTTATCTCAAAAGCTGCAACCACAAATTGCTCTGGATAGAGCAAGTTCTGGAGTACCCTGGAGCCTTGAATAAGAGAGGTAAATAGTCATAGTCAAATGTGGGAGAGCCCTATATATGCGTATATATATATATATATATGCAGATACATAAGTATATAAATATAAAAATATGTGAAAAAAAGTGAAATATTCCTGTTATTGCAGCCTGTAAATTCAGTGTTCACTTCCATCATAACTATTTTATTATTGGGTTAATGGAGATTTTTATGGAAATTACATTATTGAAATTGATAAGGGGAAGGAAGAGGTGCCTCCTCTACCTTAGTCATTCAAAAATTAGTAGTCTCCTGTGGGTGCTATCTTCATTTACCTCCAACAGTTCAATTAATCTTAATTAGACTTATTTATTAGGAGATTCGAGCATGTGTATTTAGCTCTGAAGATTTTCTGGTGCAGTCCAAACACTGAAAAAGAAGTGCAATTAATTAAATGATGTAGGGAAGTAGGAAATGAAGACTGTTTCAGTGGGATGCAGGCAATGTGTGATTCTAGACAGGCATTGCACCTTTAAATCTTTACTACTTCTAGTAAAGCAGTTCAAAATACCTCCCTGAAGTCAGTCTGCAAACAGAGGCAATGTAGAAAATATATTAGACCCAGCATCTCCATGGCAGTGCCTGTATTAAAAATGGATGGACAGCTTCCGAAAACCCATTGTTTGCTGTCTCCACAGATAGGATTCAGCTAATGAAACAGCTAATTAGATTTTTGTAATCCTGTCGTCATTGTTTGAGAGTGACACTTTACTTGAATTCCTCATGTGGATCTCTTCAGTCTAGGAAGGAATACTTTTTTTTCAGGTCAATTTGGTTCTTGTCACTTTGCTGGAATGGCAGTTCCCTCTGTTGGTGTAATGAAATCACTGCTTTCCCAAACAGAACTATGTCACTCAGCATTTAAACAGGAAAGAATAGGAAAATGAGGATATGATTAGTCAAACAGGCCCTGTGTTCAAAATCCATTTCTGAAATCAAATAGTAGAATTGGATTGAGTTCATAATGGAAGAATTACTTAGGTATTATTGCAGGCTGTATTACATATTCATCGACTTGCTGAATGTGCATGGATTTGTCAGGCATTCTCCACTCCCCGCTCCTCATTTCCATCCAGTGCAGATGCAGTGAAGGGATAACCAAGTTAAAAGCCGTCTAAATTAAGGAGCGATTAAGACAAGTTTGGGTGGATGCTGAATGTTAATCTCACAGGCCACATTCTTCTGCAATGTAAGAGTGTGCAGCTTTCACTGGTAGCTCTCTGCCTTCAGCAGTGCATCGTGATGAGACTAATATATGAGACACCGTAGTCCTTGAAGCCTAACTGAGTTGTGTGTTGGATTTTTTTTAAAACCTTCCTTGTTAATAGTATTTCTGCTGGTATTGATTTCTAATGGTAGCTGGGAGCTTTATTCCCTTTGAGATTCTTGTAAAATCCCTGCAATTAGAGAAACAAAATTGCAGTGACCAGAAAAGCTGTATTAATTGGTAACTCAATATAGTTTGACCCAGATCATCTGCATTTCTGCCTGGATGGTCCCCTGCCATCAGCAGGCCTCTGAGTTCTGCCTGCAACAAACTCACTGAGCAGCTCAAATTATAGTCTGAAAAATCTTTGCAATAGGAGTTCTTATATTTATTTTGTTAAAGTGACAAAGATGAGTGAACCAGGGTGCAAATTGCTGAGCTCCAGAGCAGGTACAGTTTGTTGAACAACTTTGTGATGTTGTTCAACATCAACATCACAACAACCTTGTGAAGTTGACAAACTTTCCATACTTGTATGATATATTAAATACAGTACTGTAACTCAAATATTGGTGTGAATCAATATAGCAAATGACCTGCACAACCGACTGGATTATAGAATTACATGATAAAGTGCCTTGTCCTCTGATACTCTCTTAATATTGACACCACAAGCCTTTTTGGTATAATTACATAAACAATTTATATGAATGGCCTCTTATTTTTTTTAACACATCCATGTACAGAATCTCTAGGACTTAAGGTATAGTCTGTCCCATGGCATTTCTGTTGCAGTAGATGCTCTCTCCATCTTAGGCAAAATTCAACAAAGAAAGTTAAGTGTTGAGTCAAGTCAGAAGCCAGGATTAGAAAATGGATCTCCAAAGTGAGTTTCAGTCATCAGCGTGTCTGTCTAACAGTTTATTTTTCATGCTATGTGTTGGACTATTTTGATATTTTTTCCTTGAATCAGAAGAGTTGTGGTTTTCAGGAACTAGGGTCTAATCCTGAAGCAGGGATACCATTGTCTTCAGTTCTTATTTTAGGTGAGAAGGCGACAATTTTCTGTGAACAGATATGAAGCACAGAATCAGTGTCCTTAGAAAGAAAAAAAAACAGCAAAAAGGCTAATTGCAAAAGACGTTTGGAAAATGTTTCAAATTTTTTGCAGCTGATTCTATTTCTGCAAAATTTCATCAAATTTTAACTCTTTTTTTGCGAATTTTCTTTTCCACTACCATTCCTTGTCTGTCTTACATATATTTAGAACTCAGCTGAATAACAGATCTGGTTTCTTCAGATGCTGTCATCCACATTTTGCGTAACTGAGATGTTCTGTTTTCAGAATACATCTGAAATGGACTAAATTATATGTCTCATAACTGCTTTCACAGCATTGTTAAAAGCTGCTGTTCTTTTACATGGATCTTTAAATGTTTACACATTATATTTCGAGTATATGTCTGAGATTTTTGTTTCTGATTTTTCAGTTTCTTCTTTTTTTATAAGAGGTTAAGTTTTTTGGAAAGAGCTTTGTGAAAATAGAACAGTATTTACTCCTACAAGAAAAAATGAAAATTTTCAATAATTATCTTTAAGTGCTTGTTTTGAAAAAAAATTATTTTTACATATTGAAAAAATTTGTTTTCTTTTTTCTGTTGCTGATATTGAAATACTTTTCTTTCTGAAAATAAGACTGGCTTAAGCAGAGAAAGACGAATTTCTTCAATGTACCGAAGACCTGTCCTGACCTAAAGTTACTTTTTTTATTAGATATGGGCTATGTTTAAAAGATGCTAAAGAGGGCAATTTCAATACTTTCTTTCTGGGAGTTTTAGTTCATTTTTTGAAAGATGGACTTTTGTCTAGGAAGAATTGGAAGAAAAGATATTTTCACATTCTTCTTGAGTTTTGTGGTATTAACGAGTTTGATCATTACAGAAACAAAGTCAGACCTCCTTGTAATATAATTTCAGTTTAAAACTCTCTGAGTCATCTAGTCCTTTTTCGTACCTATTCATTATTAGTGGTAATTGCCTGAAAAGGAAGTTGTTTGTCTGCTCCTGCTGCTTATTCTCCACCAGAAGGCATAATCTTTTGTTTGTGGACAGCACAATTAGCAGCTTTGGAGATCATAATTATTTCATACCAGGGGCTTGGAAGAAACCTGGGGGAGAGATACTCTTAAGCCTTGTCTGAAAATACTGATTTTCCTTAGAGTTACTTTTCAAAGTTTCAGTTGTGTGAGACATGAGCGTATCTGTAAAATGCTCAGTCCAGATGTCTGTGTGTGGCTGGATTACTGAAATATGGCATGGAACTGTGCTGATCTATTCAGAGTACACAAAGCAAAGCACAATAACAAAAAGAAACCAAAAATAATGACACAAGCTGTAGCACAAAAGTAAAGACCCAAACCGCATATTATCTTACAATGATTTTCTTAACCAACTGATAGAAAATGAATTTGATATTCCTGTGTACCTCATCAAATTTGCATGAGCAAGCCTGACTGAGAAGCCTGGGGAAGAAAGAGCCAAATCCACAGTTACTTGAAGATCAAGCAGTGGTTGATTTTTCTTCCCCTCTGGTAACTTATGTTCTTGGTAAGAGGTGTTGTGGCCATATCCTTGCACACATTTCCAGTGTAAGTATGGGGGTATGCAAAAACATGATTTTCTAATTCATTATCTGGTACATGTTCAAACAAATGTACGTGCTCCAAGAAACAGGTATTATATTTTCAAATGTATAACTTATCTAACTTATCTGAAGTGACAGGGATATTAAGCTTCATATGGATCTGTTTCAGTTCAGCCAGGGCACATTTTGGTATTCCTGTTCACACTGGCTGAGGACACACACTCCAGAAAACAGCAGCTAATGACAATTTTGGATCTGTAATAAATCATACATTATGTTTTAAAAAATAATGGCAGATTTTGGTTTATTAATTTATCAATACTTTGTATCAGTGTAGACTGTGTGCTCAGGGACTAGAAATTGCTAAGATTAAAACCCAAATCATTTTAACCAAAGAACTTTCCATCTCAGATTAATTTTCACATCTTTGTTTTTAAAAAATATTTCATGGCTTTGGTGCCAGGGATAAAATTTTATTTCTGTAGGCTCAACCAATCTGTAAAAGAGCTATCTTGATTCTACTTTGATTTCTTCAGAAAAATAGCCAGCTAAATTGCAGCTTTTTTATCAGTGAGAAAAATTTGACAAGAATACAGGACTCAGTTTAAAACTTTGAGCTGAGTTAGTGGCTAAGAGAGCAAAAGGTTCCTCCACTGAAGCTGAGCATACTTGATTTGTGGCTGCTGAAATGATTAATGTTAAATCTCAAAATAGATTTTCTTAACAAAATCAGTTTAAAGTGGATCAACATTAAAAAAAAACAACTAAGTATGTCAATTGAAGCACATTAACATCCATTTTATTTTGCAGTACCAATAATTTATTTCAATTTAATTTTGTTTATAACCTACTTAATCTCAAGCAGAAAGGGAGTTGGAAAGTGAGTAGGTTTCACTTTTAAAAAAACCTCAAACATTATTTGACCTGTAAAAGCATTTAGTGGTTGCTGTTGAAACAAGAATCCATTGTATTACCAGGAACACAAAACAAAGAGACACTGTACACTCTAAAGAGCTTTTCTAAACAAAAGGGATAATAAGCACTGCTAGAGAAAGAAAGCAACAATTTTGGTGGTATGAGCACACTCCATAACTTTCAGCATCTGTAGTTTGATGTTTCTGAATAAAGTCTTTCATAATGATAAATATTCTGTGCACTCCTGTACCATCTTGGTGTTCTCTGAGTGTTCTTTCACATGTCATTACCACCAGTTGCTGCTCTTGATGCAGCCTCAGTTATTTCTTGTCTGCTCTGCTTTTTTCGTCGTATATGGCAATCCCCAAACGCATGCACTAAGCGCTTGTTGAGAAAATTACCTGATTTGGAGTCCAAGAAGTACTAGATGAACACTATGGAAACTTTGTTTCTTTTTCTTTTTCTTTCTCTTTTTCTTTTTCTTTTTCTTTTTCTTTTTCTTTTTCTTTTTCTTTTTCTTTTTCTTTTTCTTTTTCTTTTTCTTTTTCTTTTTCTTTTTCTTTTTCTTTTTCTTTAATAAAGCCATTCATCATCCAACTCTGCAAACAGTGGAGCATGTCTGTTTATAAAAAAGCTCTCAGCATGGTGTTGCCTGGAAAGCAGATGCATTGTGATCCTCTGCTCCTAAAAGTTAGGTGTGGAGAACAGCTTTGCTTAGTATCCTGGAATGTCTTTGCGAAAGTATTACTTGTGACAGGAAAGATATGTGCTAATGTCTTTACAAACAATTTCATGGATGAGGCTGTGGGTGATAACGTCCTTGAAATGGGTCTCAGTGTTCCTACCAGCTTCAAGCAGCATATTTGTTGCAGAGCCCAGACAGCCTTACATAAACAAGTGGGTCCTCACAAGCCTGAGTTTCTGAGCTTTGAGGGGAAATATCATGTTCAAGACAGAATATGTGGTAGGCGGTTCAGGAAGGCTGCATCTACCTAGTGCCTCAGGAAAAGGGTAAAGGAAGAGGACAACATGCGGCCCGGAATTTATAAAAGGAGGCTGCAAAATCTTGAGAGAGGAAGCCTTGCTGGCTTATGCCCCAGTGCACTTCATTCAAATACAGTTGGAAGACTCCTCTGTCTTTTGTCTGCTTATGGACAGCGGCTTTCATAGCATGATTTTCCATGCACTTGGAAGGACGAATGTAAAATGGAGTGAGACAAGTCCTGGGATCTCATGCTTTATCTGTTATTTCATAGAAAGATAGGGATGAATACCATTTAGCCTTCTCCTTTTTTTCTAACATTTATTTATTATGAAAGAAATTTAATATATCTGTTTATAACTTTTATTTAGCTAGTGACATGTCCTTCGGCAGCCAAAGTCACTTTACACACCAGCTTGGTCAAAGAAAAACTTAGTCCAAAAGTCAGCAGAGCTTCAAAGCAGAAATAGTGAAAACCTGATAGCAAAATTAACTATGTTATGAACAATGTTCACTGCCCTGGTAAAATTTAAAAGATTTAATAGAAAGACAATAGGACACAAACATAAAGCAAAGGGTTAAATGGCTGGGTGCTTGGCATGCTGCCAAGAGCACACCGATGCTTCAGGACCACCCCTTTAAATACATGTCAGGATACATCAACCTGTTGAATATTCATAGACCTTCATGCACAGTCAATTTTTTCTGGGAACTGTTTTGCATGGCCACTCCTTGGGTCCGCCTTTTTAGAGCATGCGTGTTTCTTGGCTTGTGGTTTTAATATTGTCCTTATCATCTTTTAATTTGGGTGTGGTGGTCTCAGTCTTTTGCAAGCAGTGAGTGTTGATAATTGTCGTGTCAGCTGCAGGGTTCCCATCGCAGTTCACGGGCTGTTATCTCAACTAAGCGGATAGTTTAAGCATACTATCTCTAAAAACTTATGTTTAACTTTTGCTATTAGCAGAGAGAAAAACAAGAAAAAACTATATCCATACAGAAAAGCTATTTTAACATTATACATGTAGCATTTATCCCAATACTTGCAAAAAGCCAGTATTATAATATGCACCTACAACAGTGTGTCATCCCTTCCGCTAAAGTGCCTATGAGACTGTTGCAGCCATTAATTGAAAAAAAAAATTAAATTAGAGAGGAGCCAATGCTGAGGAATACCTCTGCAGCGGGCAGATCGGTTTGCAAGCTGCAGGACTGAGAGGCAGATGGAGTTCTGGGTGGGAGCTGGCGATGAGAGGCCGTGAATTGTCAACCCTTTGCATAACAAAGGGCACGAAGAGGCTGGTGCCAGCCAGGGGAATGGACCCTGCAAGACGCGATGAGACGCAGCAGGAGCCACGAAGTACCAACTTTTTAGGGTAACAAAGGCAGTAGGAGCGGTGGTGCCATCCAGGTGGATGGACTGCGGGACACGTGGGAGCAGAGCGCTCAGGACAGCAAGGCTTGTGCGCAGCTGGAGTGTGAGGGCATAAAAGCCCGGGGGTCCTTTGCTGAGGCTCACTCCTGGAACGCACCGGCTTGGGAAGCTCCTGTGGCCCTGCCCAGGACCAAATGGCTCTGTGGAGCGACACGCGTGGCACTGTGCTGTGGGAAAGCCATGGGAGGGCCGGTGATTGAGCCTGGTGCGAGTGCGGTGTGCGGTGTCCGGGGAGCCAAGGGCGGCACCTGTGGGGTCACTGAACCGCAGCTGCCAAGGGCCTCCCACACCTCCCTTCAGTCAGAGGTGGGACCTGGAAATTCCAGGCTTACAAAAATTGTGTGGGGCCCAGGCACCCCAGCTGATCTTCTGTGCGGTTGGCTTCACTTATTTCCTGGTAGAATGCATTTCAGAGAAACAGACTTTATATTCTTGTTGTATATTCTGCAGGGGAAAAATTCCCAAACCCATAGAGATATTTACCCCATCACTTATTAAAAAAAAAAAAAAAAAATTGAAATTGAAATACCAAATTGTTTAAAGGTGTCTGACTTAAAGTGAGAAAACGCCACAGCTATCTCATGGAATGTTGGAACATTCTGCTGGTCTTGTTTTACGTAAATCCATATATTTTTATTTGGGGCATTTACTTGTGTGTTGCATTATTTATTGAAAACATGATCTTTCCTTCCCTTGACGTTGCTCAGAATATCTCTGAAGAACAGCTGGCTGTTCACTAAACACCTTTTAAAGACAAATGGTTGAATAACTGATTTTCTCTTCCTTCGGGAAATGGACTTCATTAAGGAAAGGAGGGTTATAATTTTCAATTTTGCTTTGCATCTAAGCAGAGGAAGCTTTACATAGATACAGTTTTTAACAAGGTGAGCCCTCAGTGTTGGCCAAAATTTCTCAAGAAGGTTTAAAATTTCAGAAGAACAATGTAGCGTGTTTGGTGATGGTGCTTGTTGAGGAACCAAAAACACCTAATGCAGTGCAAACATTGAACAAAGGCAGAAAGGATTCAGTGGGATAATCCATTGAAAAAGTTGTGTCTTACCATGAGCAGGCAGCGCCTTTTGCTGCTCCTGTGCAGTGAAAATGAATGTAGTAGGGAACTGAAAATGGTTTACTAAACAAATGTGTTCAGACTGTAGAAGAATACCACTTTTCCTTTCTGGCTTACAATGTGAAATAATTATTATAATTTTGCTACTACTGATGCTCATACAGCCCACTGTTAACATGGAGCAACTTACACAGATGGTGTCTGTCTTGGAGCAGAACTCTCAATTCCGTGTGTTGTGAGCTTATACGAGGAAGGACTCGTATTAATGTTGTATCGCTGATTAATGGTTATTTTTGACAATTAGCCTTAATACAATGCCTCTTGTCTGTCAAATGGGTATGAAAGCCATAAATACACACATCAGAAATAGTATTCAAGCTTTTTTGAGAAAACCTCCCATCAAGGTGTTTACTATTAAATGTGATCATAAAATAATAAAAATCAGTGCCTAAGATGGGACAGAGAAATCTTGAAGTAGCCTCAATCACAGGTATAAACTTTCTTCCTTCCACACCGAGTGAACAATGCCCTCTGCTGATTGTGGGAAGGAAAATGGCTAAAATTCTGGAAAAACATAACTGATACAAAACTGTGAAATAAAATAAGCTAGAGTAATTCTTCTGATGTTTACTGACGTATCTAAGGCTCTGCCTATGACTTGTTTGCTTAGCGGAGATTATATATGTATATATAATGTGATGAAATATGTTTGTGGAGATACTTGCAGGGTCATCATGCATACCCATATTTGTGTAAATTAAGCCCTTGAATAATCTCAGAGATGCTGATGTCAATGCATTTTTCAGACTAGGTGGCTGGTAGGTTGTTTGCGTGTATCCGTTGATACAATCCTAAAACTGAATGACTTCTGGTGAGAATGGAAATTCTATTGAAATTTACAGATAAAACAAAGAGAACAAGATCATTTCTTTCTGTATTGCTCAGTATTTCCCAAGGAGTTTCTGCTTGCCTGAAGTGCTTGCATAAAGAAAAAGAAAGATTTGGTAAGAGCAGCCGGAATGCAAGTGTCTGATGTGGGTGTCTCTATAGGGAGTATTACCTGATGACAGTGAAAATACCAAATATTTTTCTGTAATCATTTCATATTGTTTAGACTCCTCACTGCATAAATCACTGCGGTAATTTGTAATGCTGATAACTGTGTATATGTTCCTTGATTTGCCCGACTTGGGGCTTTCCTGATACATAATTCTTCAGCTATTTACTTCCCAGCACTTTCTGTGCCAGTGGGGGGAACTGAAGACAACATTCCTGAGCTTGTAACCACAGCCTTGCAGACTGGAATTCAGAGGTGGTTAATGTGGGTTTGTGTAATCTCCTTTAGAATTCCTGAGAAGAAAAAATATTGTGTCTTCTGAGCAGCAGATTTTCTAAAAATCTGAGAAAATACAGTCAGCGTCTGCTTGTAAAGGTCTTGTTGCTTTTACCATTCTCCCTCTCCTGCTAAACTCTTAACATGGAAGCCTTCTGATTCAGATATCGAGTCAAGACATTCAGTGAAGCTCTGGTAACTACCGTATTTTGGTTCTTGCTTGACAAAGACCTGACAATTTTCCTTTTTCTAAAGATACAAATGTCCAGAGTGACAATTAGAATGAATGAGGAATGTGAAAGAAAAAAATGTGCTTCAGTCCTACCTCAAAGAAAAACACTCTAGAAAATCTTTCCTCTACTTAAATCTACATTTATATTCTTACTGTGTTTCTATTTTAATAGTAAGGCATAAAACTAAATGAGTATTTTATGAATATTTGCATCAAACAGGTGTTGTACTTAGGCTGAATATGGTTTGTCTGTTTTGTGAGAAACGTATTGTTCTGTGGATATTTTAAAGACTGGACTACATCCTGAATCCCCATTTCATTCCAAATTGTTGCATACTGCCAATGGAAAGATGTGAGAGACTGGACAGAAGGAGATGTGGAGGGGACTGCCTTGGTGTGAAACTGGCACAGCAAGTCCCTCACTCCTTGCTGCTGCTGCATTTTCCTACACCAGATGTGGGACAATGTGTCAGCAGCACTTGCAGAAGGAATTGTTTTCTTCTGGCTTGCGTCAAGTTCGGGATATCCCATGTAGACTGACAAACTCATTAAATAATAACGGCAGTTTCATTAGGGTATTAGATTTTTTGTCTGAACTGCAGCACATGATTCAAACTTTGTGCCAACTGATTATAGACAGAAGATAAATGTTTAAACTTTGATGCCCTGACTGTTATCTCTGTATCAAAATCCAGTACAGTACATCAAGGATGGAGGACAGGTGCACTGAACTGCAGGCAGGTTTTTAGAGGCAAAATATGTTAATGTAAAAACTGGGAGGGACTCTAGGGAGAAAAGCCATAGTATTTGTGGGTGCTAATGGCTTTAGGTGAGTATTGTATTTACTGAACAGACAGACAGAATATCTGCCTATGTAATTTGTTGTTGCCTAGCCATGATTTTTCTATACATATGTTTTTGGACTTCTTTAATTGTGGAAAACTTTTAATCTGCCTATGAGAAAAGTAGTCTGTATTAGAGCTCTGTGTAAGCTCTAATAAGCTGCATGTTAATACTTAATTGCATTTTCAAAATTTTGAGAAACATAGAGTAATTTGATATGCTGTCTGGGGAACCAAAACACAGTGTTTTGTTTTGCTGTTTGTTTGTCTGTTTTTAAAGAAAACAAATATTTTTCTGAAGGAATAATTAAGATTTTTAACAAAGTACATGTGGTTACCCTATTTTAGAAGATTTTAAGCAAAAAATTATTTATATTTTTAAAAGAAATTATTGATACTAGGCACCACTACTTAAAACCTAGCCTATCTTACCTCTTGTCCAGGGGATTTGACAATAAATTATGGACAAATGAATTTTATTATCATTTCACATATTCTTTTTTCCTGCCACTTGTTATGATCACCAGATATATCAAAAAGACTTATTGTATATAATGACACAAAAAGATGAAGAGTTTGGAGTTGAAAAAAAAAAGCGAAATATTAACACTGTGTTTTTCTAGGTGTTATGAGAAGAAATGCATCTTACAATAATCAGCACTCTAAAAATGATAAAAGGAGAAAGAATGAGGTGATAATAAAGTTATGAGAGTTATTGTTTAAAATTAGTCTATGCTACAACATGTACCAAGGGTATTATTAATGAGAGTGTATACTGTAGTATGTCAATATAATTTGTACTAAAATATTATGGTAGTGAAGATGCTGCAAGCTTCATGAAATTCAATACCTGAATTTATTGCCTGGAATAAATTGTAATTTAAAGGATCTAGGCGGATACTAGAGTCTCCACAAATGCAAACTAGAAATTCTTTTCACATTGCAGACCTGCTCATTTTATTATTCACATACTCCCTTTGAGACCACTGCCACAGAATCTCAGACTGGCTGTACCACCAGAGTCCGCCTGAGACAAGAGCAGTGGGCAACAGCCAATGGACTTCACAGGTCTGGTAATCCCTCAGTGACCTCTCTGATTTGAGTTCCTGAAAGCAGCACACCTCTCTGGAGAGTCAGGGCAGTGAAGGGTGTCCCTGCAGCTGTCAGAGAAGAGGTGCCTGCTGCTGACACCTGCTGCCTTTGCTGGGTTCTGCTGTTATCACGCACGGAACCGTACGAGGCTCCAGCATCTCTCCTGTGTTCTCTTGTTGTGTGCTCCTCCAAGAATGTGTCTTGGTTTTGAAAGGCAGGTGCCTGCCAG
The DNA here is from genome assembly GCA_013400315.1 of Bombycilla garrulus. NCBI lineage: Eukaryota > Metazoa > Chordata > Aves > Passeriformes > Bombycillidae > Bombycilla > Bombycilla garrulus. Next base: position 59,302 of record VXBU01017411.1, read on the forward strand.
GGAAGGCAGGAGCTTCTCTTGGAATAGAAAAATGCAAATCCCCTCCCTCCAAATTATTTAAAGGGGCTCTCAGGCAAAGACATGAGGATAAGAATAACAGTTCTTTAATATGTATAAACAAAATAAAGTAAAACAAAAACCAACAAACTACAACCTAATAGGAAAATTAGAACAAGATGCAGTATTAAACAAAAAAACAAACCCTGACAGTTAGAATACAACCTGACACTCTGTCAGTCAGGGTGTTGGTAGCAGTCCAGTTGGAATGGTGGCTCTAGTAGTCCTCCTGGGGTGACAGGAGCAGAGATCCTGTAGATCCTGTAGATCCTGTAGAAGGGCAGAGTTCTCCTCCAATGGTCCAGTGGTGATGTAGAAGGGTCTGGTCCTTCCTCTGGGAAATCCAGTGGGAGAGAAGGCTGCTCCTCTGGGAATCCAGTAGAAGGCGGATGCCTGTTCTGTCCAAACTCCCAGATTATATCCAGGTGGGAATGCTTGGCTCCTCCCCCTGGGCAGAGCTTCTCACAATTGGCTGATGTCATTCTATGAGTCATGGGGTAGGTCCTTGATGGCCCATTAAACAGGAAATGGCTCCTGGAGGGAGTTATCTATGACTCATGGGGCAAGGTGTTAATGGCCCATTAACAGGAAATGGTCCCGGGGAGGAGGCAAGGAAAACACTGCCCCTCCTGATTTTAACAGTTCATGAAGGTGGAGATAGAATACAGACCTTCTGGAATATTTTACATTGTAACCTAGGACAGAATGTAAAACCACGGTTATTTTAGTAGACACACAGAGAAGTTTCTTAGTGTAAGGATGATTAAAGTCCTGGAGATCTTCCAAGGTGAAGTGCAATTTTAATACTATGACCAAAATCTGTCACTCTAACTTGATTACCTTTCCCCTACCTGAGTGGAAGACAGAGATTGTTGCTAAACCGGTTCTTCAGATGATGACTTTTTCCTGGGAATTTTTGCTAGTGTGTAAATCATCAAAAGACTAAAGGAAGGAAGGAGACAGAGGAAGAAAATCACTGGAGAGAAACCAGTGTTGCCAATCCCTTTGGGAATCTCTAGTTATTCTGCTTCTTTTCCGGGTCAGAATGATTACATCTTTCTAACTATTTGCATAGCATTTTAAACTGTTACTTGAACCACCATTCTTAGAGAAAAAACAGTACAGCTGAAAAAAAATCTAAATATCCCAGCAAATCCATGTGGTTATTTGGATACAAATAGATAGCACAAGAGAATTACCACTTGAAATCTTTGAGGCCATGTCAGACAGCTCTTTCAACCTCCCTTTTATACTGCAAACACTTGCATTCATGCTCACCTTATAATCCACTTTTCCATAGCACATGACTGAGCACTCCAAGTTGGTTTAAAACACTTTTTCTATTACTAAAAAAATAACCTAGAAAATAATCCCAGACTTATAACACTTATATTTTACATCATTATTTTCCTCACTTCCACAATTTACCCAGAACCAAGTTTGAGATGTTTTTGCAGCATGTTGTTAAAAGCTGGGAAGTAATTTGGCAGCTATGGTATAGCCTTTCTGGATGTATTTTGTACACCTCTTTTGGTTCTCACTAGTATTGTTTAAAATGGTAGAATGTTGTATAAAACTACTTCATCACATTCAGACATCAATTTGTTAATTTGAAAATGTGTTCTTATATATTTGTGCTTTCTTTCCATGGTACAATGAATCAATGGATTTTTTTCTGGGATCAGCAGTTTCAGGTGAGTTATAATGAGCAAACCTAGAAAGAACAAATCTGTGCATTATCATGGCTTAGTCATAGGCATCAAAGGCCTAGTGTGACAGAAAGAAAGGACATTTCTTAAACTGAAAACACATAATAAATGTAATTCATTAGAGTTGTGGAGGGAGTAACAATTCATCTTCTATAGAAGCACTGAGTGTTTATAAATTGATGCATTTATCATTGGTATATTGTTTTAGTGTTTGGATCCAAATGATCGCTTGAAATAATAATGCCTTAGAGAGGTTTGGTTCAAATTTTAGAACATACTTATTTCTTATGCAGTTGTGCACTAGGAGACCTCCATGGGAATTTAGGTGTTCTGAGGACTGAGTAAAATCCTCAACAAAAACCTTTTAAAGTATCAGTCTAGGACAGATACACCTAACTTACAGCAATAACGACTGAAAGAATAAAGGAACAAGTCAGTGTTATTGTATATTTTTTGTATTGTTGTACATGTCTGCAAAAACAGAGGTGGTAGTGCTGTAGAGCAGAACTACAGTGGAGATATGATTTTTTTTCCTAAGGGACATCACAAAAGATCTGGCAATTTAGATAAGCTTTTCACAGATTGCAGTGACTCTACAGGGCACTGAACTGCTGATAGCCATGATTTACCCTACAAAGCATTTGCTACATTTTTAGAAGTTCTGTGTATCTAAAGTTTTACTTTCAGTCCATACATTTACAGAAACATTGTCAATATAATTGTTCTCTTAATAAAGATATATGAATGTGAACTTGTGAAAAAATTTGCTCACACGAGCAATTGTAAAGCATTTTAGCATGTACTGATAAGTACATCAGTGTATGTTATTTTGAGGTGTAAGACTTGAAAGCACCTTCTACCTGTTCATGACAATGTCACATTTTAAAAATTATTATAGTCATAAACAGCCTTCAATTTTTAAGAGCAATTTGATGAAATATTTTATTGCTAACAGTAGTTTATCTGAGATACAGATTCTGATATTTGGATTACAGCATTTTCAATGTAATAGAGAAAGGTCAAATATTGTTTTTGTCAGAAGGACTATGTATCTTATGTATCTTTAAATGCTTACTTATTGTCATTTTCACTATTCTTAATAGTTTAGCGACAGAGCACTTTTCTAAAAATATTCAGTGGCAAACCAAGAAGCAATAGGCTTTCATCTGTTGCTCAAAAAAAGACATAAGTATTAGAATTTTTAGGAAGATGTATCTTAATGGACTGCCTTCCCTTATTTTAAATTATAAGAAATGTTCTTTCTGGCATAATACTGCACAAGAATGTTATGAATAGCTTTTAAATTTATTAACAATTCTGCAAGGTAAAAGTTCTTTGGTTTTAATTCTATCTGAAATAGAATAGAATTTCTTCTCTGAAATATACAGCAAATTAAAACATTAAAAAAAATCGAAGACTGATTAAATGTCCCTTTTTTTGCTCTCCTGTAAAAGAACTTTAGCTTAGAATATACAGAAAACCCATCCTACTCATGAGTGATGCACTGTGTGTCCAAATTCTCTTGGCAAAATATATCCAGCAACTTAAAACAAGTGCAGTGGACACATTGTTGGGATCATATCTATATTCTTTCCTGAAAAACTGCATGTAGACTATGTTATAATAGTACTTGTCTAGAAGAAAACTGCTGGTGTCAGTTTCATCCTTTCTTTTTGTATTTATAATGAATTCTTTGATACCTACTTTTGCCTTTTTGGAGACACTTCGCTGTCCTTATATATTCTTATAGTCCCTGAAAAGTTGAAAGCACTTACAACTTTATAACAGTCTGTGACAACCATAATACTTTGTATATATCTAAAGATTTCCAGCTTTCCTTTGTAAAAAAAAAGTAGTTCTGTGACAGCTTCTTGCAGAAACGTTATTTTTTTGGATGTTTCCCAATTTCTCTGAACAAGACTTCCCACTGTCTTTTATACTTGCAAGAAAAAGTATTGCTGATTTCAAGTCCTATTTCAAGGTTGACCTTCCATTCAGAAAGCTTAGAAGTAGTGTTACTCATTTTGTGGGTCATGAGGTGTATGTGAGATAATATGGGCTCTTTTCAAAGACACACAATCTTCTTAGGTGTGTTTGATTTACCTGGAGTCTCCCTGAGTGGTGCTTTTTCTTGACACAAGACAATTCAAATGTTTTGTTATTATTTATTATAAGCATTCTCAATAATTTCTAGTGATACTTAAGCACTAATATTTCATAACTGGTCAACTTAGGAAATAAGAATGTGATTTTTAGATCAAAATAACTTTTGGAAATATTTGATGGTAACATTGGATAAGTATTTGGACCTTCTGAAGTTTTCTAAGTAATGATCTTCTGTGTTTTTTTGTAGATTGTCATTTGGCCCTTTTAATCGCTTTTTATCTCCATGTCAAGTAAATCAATGATTTGTATTTCCCTGACCATTTGCCATTTGATAACCAACGTATTGGAACTTGAATGTATATTGCTATCACTATCCAGTATAAACTTCAGTATAAAATAGAAGTCTTTTCACAACTGTTAACTATGAACCCAACAGTGTTTAATACCATTATTACATATGCTGCTTCATGCAAGTATTAAGTGTAATATTCCATTTCAGTGGGCTGGGAAATTAATCTGCCTCATTGTTAGAGAACATCCATGTGTATTTATCCTCCACTGGGAATTCATCATACTTACCCTCATTTGCTTAATACACAAGGCTAGGATCTCATTATAATTTTTATCTAGAGCACCAGGTTTCTAGCTTTAACTCCGGGTGTTTCATATTCAAATATAGGCTTTAACAGAAGCTCTTACATTAAGAAAAGAGTTAATCCAGTATACCATCAGCTATGGATTCCTTATACTTGAACACAACTTGTTTTTTATCAGTATACACAGAAAGCTCACAAAATTTCCTCTTTGTTCAGAGTTTGCTGAAACCAATTTACAGCTTTAGCCTACTGCTGTGATTTTCTGAAACTATCTTACCAAAATACAATAATTATTTTTTCAATGCTTATGAGAGTATTTGCGACCCTAATGAGATGCCCCTTGTCTGACACATCAGTTTCTGTGCCTGGTATTGCATACCTGACCTTCTAAGAATTACCAGGAAGTCTTTGGCAATTGTGAAGTAAAATAAGTTAGACATAAGCAGAAGCTCCTGTTATTTGCAGACCAATGGACTGAAATAAAATAAAAATCAGTGTCTGAAAAAGGCTATGGAAGAGGACAACAATTCATAAGGAAACTTATTTAATTGCTGCATTTTAATATTGAAACATTGTCAGCCACAGCAATTCCACTTAGTAGGAAATTGAAATGGAATATTTACCATGACAGAACCTGATGTGAGGGACTGGATATTTGCAAAGTAATGAGTGATAAATCTAAAAAGCAGAAAAGAAAAATAATGAGAGGATCCACAACTGCTTTGTAATTATCAAATTTTGTTAGGAACGGAAAACAGCAATGTTATCACCTGCCAAAGTCTTCCCCTTTCATATGAGTCTAAATTACAAGAGCACAAAGTGTCAAGAAAAGTAGTCTTATGCCTGTTCACACATAAGTTCTTTTAGTATTACTCATTTGTTGGTGGAGGGGAATTTGCAATTATGTTTTACTAAGTTTTTTACAAAACTAAGTGAAAAAAAAAAAGCTCTAACTTAAAAATCTCAAACTTTAAGAGGCTTCTATAAAAATTCTTCCACCTCACAGAGGCAGTAAGAACAGGTTGTAGAATACAGTGTAATAAGCACTTTGGGCAAGAAGCAAATGTTGAATATAATTCTAGTGTTACTGCCAAATCTCACCTGACTGTAGTAGCCATAGTAAGAAAATACTGTAGTTGCAATTATTGTTCCCAACCCAGAATGATATCCCCTCAGTTGGGGTTTTGATGGAAAATCTTAACAGAAATGTGGGTGTAACCAGAAACCTACTACCTTTATTTGGAGCATACCTGTGTTTCAAGGATTTGACCCATAAGTGCATACATTTTCTGACTGAAACTGTTATAAATGGACTCTGAATGTTTTGCCCTCTGGAGTGCTTTTATGCTCGTGAGTAACTTGAATAACTGTGCCTGGAAAGTTTCAGGAAAGCTTAGAAATGGATGTGCTTTCTTGTCAGTATGTTACATAATTATTAGTGGTGTTAAAAACAGGTCATGGTATCTGAAAATCACTAAGGTTGAAAAAGACCCTTAAAATCATGGAGTTCAGTCATTAGCTTAATTAATGTCTTCACCACCAAACCATGTCCCTAGATACCAAAGATACACAGCTTTTAAATTCCTCCAGGGAGGTCAACCACTTCCCTGGGAACCTGTTCTGATGTTTTGACTGCCCTGTGAGTGCAGAAATTTTCCCTAGTATCCAGTCTATCTATCTATCTATCTATCTATCTATCTATCTATCTATCTATCTATCTATCTATCTATCTATCTATCTAATGTTGTCCTTAAAAGTACATGTCAGAATANTCGTGAGTAACTTGAATAACTGTGCCTGGAAAGTTTCAGGAAAGCTTAGAAATGGATGTGCTTTCTTGTCAGTATGTTACATAATTATTAGTGGTGTTAAAAACAGGTCATGGTATCTGAAAATCACTAAGGTTGAAAAAGACCCTTAAAATCATGGAGTTCAGTCATTAGCTTAATTAATGTCTTCACCACCAAACCATGTCCCTAGATACCAAAGATACACAGCTTTTAAATTCCTCCAGGGAGGTCAACCACTTCCCTGGGAACCTGTTCTGATGTTTTGACTGCCCTGTGAGTGCAGAAATTTTCCCTAGTATCCAGTCTATCTATCTATCTATCTATCTATCTATCTATCTATCTATCTATCTATCTATCTATCTATCTATCTATCTAATGTTGTCCTTAAAAGTACATGTCAGAATAAATTTTGATGAAAAAACTACCCATGAAGGGTCTGTTGGTGGTTAAGTCACAGGAATCACGCCTATGTCTGTCCCATTTCCAAGTCTATAACCACTTCACCTGAAAGATCTGGTAGCCCTTATGCAAGTAGCTCCTGGGACCAATAAAGAAAATCCTTTTAGAGGAATGCTTAAATTGATTGTTAAATATTAAATGTCTACCTGTAGTACCAACTCTTAGGCGCCTCAGGGCTTTGAAAAGATTAAAATTGGTTCTCTCTGAATACTCACATTACATACCAGAACTTTAGATAGTTTTTCATCTGCCCTGCTGATGGCTCAGTGGGTGGCCTTAGGGTATGGCAGTCAGTTCGTGTTAAGATGCAATGAAATTCCACCAATTATTTGTGAAAATCACTCACTGGGTTCCTGCGGTAGCTGGTGATTGATATTTTAAAACTGTTACGTAAACTATAACACATTTTATCGTAACACATCTCTTTTTCATTATGAGACCATATTTAGTCTGACTTCCTATCACACGTATTTAGGAATTCTTTGGATTACTTAGGGTGGATAACACTACAATAATAGAACTGTTCCTGCTGAGTGAAACCACATTTTGTGCTTCAGAAATAAAGCATTAAGGCTAAATATGAAGTGCCTGGCACAACAATACAGAGAGTTTCTCTACAAAGTGACTATGTGTTAATGACTTTTCTACAGGATTCTGGCACTGAGAGCTCAGTCTTCCTCTCTCCTGGGTTAATTCTGGCCAAACTCAGCCCAGCAGCACAATGTGTGGGCTTTGCAACCAATATGTAGATTCACTACAGGTAAGAGAATGTGCTTTGCCCTGTACTTTTCCCTACTATTTGATAGAAAAAAGACAAAAGAAAAACTTGGGGAGATAATAATATTCACTCACAGGGAGAGATTCTATGAAAAATAATCAGAAGCAGTGTAAACTAGCATTAAACCTTTATGTAAATTATGCATGGAAGATGATAGTTCTCTTGAATACTTCTGTGAAAAAAATAGAGTTGCAAGTTTCTCTCTAAAACATCTTTATTAACACAAGTTCAGAATTGCTGTGACAAAGTTAAGCTATTTCATAAGTAAGCTATAAAAGTGGTAAGAGGTGTGAAGAAGTATAATTAAGGTGAAATTATAGACAGGCAAGCAGTAGAGGATGCTAAGTAGATAGATGCACCACTTTTTTGGATGCGTACTTTAATAAGGATATTTTCAGTGCAACAAAAGGAGTAAAGGTAGAAAAAGAAAAATTAAAATAAAAAGGAAATGTTCTGTTAACTAGGATATCAGTTTATATGATATGTTTTGGGAAATGGTCAATTTAGCATTTGATATATTTTAGATAATTTGGTAAATAAAACAATGTAGAATAACAGAAAATCTAATACTGAAGGGAAGTGGTTTGCATAAGCTAATTGCCTTTCTCTGCTTTTGAGTATTTAGTTCTATTTCTCACTTGAACTGGCTAGTTTGGACAGACTGATCATTTTCTATTATTGCTCATCTGGTTTTGACTTTGACCATCTCTAAGCTGTGTCAGTGGAAGCAACACTGACAAAGAAATACTCTATCCTTGGAGCTGCAATTTTAGATTGTGCGTGATCAAATTAGAGCTGAGCTTTTCTACAGCTTTTTTCAATATAGCAGCTGGGCCCACTTCGTGTTTTCCTTTAGACTGCTCACTGTATATAGAAGATAGTGCAAGGTGAGAGTATGTGGATTTACCAGGCAAGGCAAGGCACGGTCTGATTGCTGGGGTGTGCTCATCTGCCACTAGGAAGATCCAAACCATGATGTCCTCTTGGACACCATGCAACTTCCTGCTTATGATCAGGAGGCATGAAAAATTTAAAGTATATGTCTCAGCAAATATGCAATGGATTGGAAGATTATTGTACTCTGAGCACTTCCTAGTGACATGTATTGTACTAGAAGCAAATATCTGTGTAGCAATTATCTGCTGTCACAACTTGCTACAGTCTTGACAGCTCTCCCACACTAAGCAAAGTCAAAATAAATAATCAATTAATATCAAGATTTTTTTTACTCAAATTTTCCTATGATAAACAGTATCCATGCAGAATGAACATTTTTACATTATGACGGTTGTGTCTTGGCTTGTGCTGGAACAGATGTTCCGTGGATGAAACATTCAGGTCCTGTATACATATTATCTAGAACCCTGCAGGGCTATCTGGAGCAATGACACTTGTAAGGGGAGCTGGAATATTTTTTATGTGCAAGTTTCTTAAATGAGCAGTGCATGTGAACTTGACACTGTCTGGTCACGTAAAAGGAAACTTGGTTAACCACCAGAGAGGTCTTGGAGGACTTACCACAAAGTACAGATTTGGTACTTCTAGCACATTCCTGAGTGGTCTAAATTCAGTGGAAGTAATTCTAATTGCCTACAAAACTCTGATAATCATCCTGTCTGATATAGCTGGTTTGTAATATGTTTCACTTACTGTTTATGTTTAGGAAGATTTATTTTTTTTTATTTTCGTTTTTCTTAATCCATGTCTTTACAAGTACCAAAACCTCGTTTGTTTTCAAAGACATATGCTTGAAGAGTTTGCTTTTCCAGAATGTCCTTGTATTCTGGCAACCCCAAAGGTGAGCAGACAGAAAATCAGGCAGCTTGTTGTTTGCAGCCTTTCTGCATTTACTCAGTAATTCATCAAAACCAATCTGTTTTTGCAAAATGCTTCTGTTTGGCAAATGAATGTTTTGTGACAAAAGCTCAGTTTAATCAGAAAAATCCTGTTTAGTTCTATTCATTATATGGTAGGAGAGAGAGAAATCAGATGCATTTCAGTCTACTAATCACAGAGCATGACTGAATGACTTTGAATCATGCCTCTATCCTCTTTCTCTTATTGCTGTGATTGATACCAAAATGACAGCTATGAAACCTGCAGGCTGCATTGCAATTTTTTATATTGGCAGCTGTCAAACACGCATTTTCAAAATTAGCACTGTGTATTTAACACCTCATGTGTGGAACACTGTCCTCTGAGCTAATGTTGTTTGAGTGTGCTTTGAAACCATCATTTGCAGGTCACTTAAATTTCAGATGATTCCTCATTGTGGTTATGTTGGTTGTTAGCATGTGAAATGCACATGAAAAATAATAAAATTGTGAAGGGAATTTAGGCTCGGGTTGGGACAGTATTTAGATATGATCTTAACTTGGAAGGACTCAGGTATGGGACTTCAGAGGGATAAAGGTATACAAATCTTCTCTTGAACTGAATTCTCCATGTTCAGTCAGCAAAGAAAACATATAAATAGTGTACTGAACCTAACAAACAGGACAGGTTGGGATATACAGTTGTCTGGCTCATGCAAAGACACTTGATATAGCCTGAGGACATCTTTGCACAATCACAGCTCTGAATAACTTTCAGGGGAGCAGGGCAGAAGAAACAATAAATGAAAATTCCCTAGTGTTACTATATTTAAAGAGTGAGAAAAGTAGTATATAGAGGAATAGCTCTGTGAAACTTGCTAAATTACTGCAAATCAAGATATCTGACAAACATCTCTTTTCTTTCAATCTAAAGCCCACTTTTTGGCTGTATGCACTAAGAAACAATAAAAAGAGTTTTTCTTCGTAGTCTTTGTTGCTGATATCTTGGTGTTTCCACTAATAAGTTGAATTTGTGATATGTTTTTCCTTATCATAATAAGTTGAATGGATGAAACATTAAAAATAAGTCAAATGGGAAGGGGGAGAAAAATACAAGTTTGGCTTATTGTCTTTCTTTGCTTAGATCTGCAACCTAAATTTATTTCAGCTCTTGTCAGAAGCATAGAAAATAGAGGAACAGAAGATGTTTTTTAACTAAACAGTCCTTGTTTTCTCTACTGAACAGTATTGGCTACCATCTATAATTTCTACTTTACGGTAAAGCAAACAGAGCTTGTGGTAGAAGGTAATAAAAGGTATTTTCCTTTACCTACTTTGATTTCATTCCTGGGCTTGTATTCCTTCCCGTCTTCTAGTTTTACAACCAGAAAGGTCAAAAAATTAGTTTTGGGACTTGGCTATGCTAGTAAAATATAAAGTGTGGGGAAATATAGTTAGTCTCCTGATATGCCTGTATCATCATAAAGTATTCTGAGTTGGAAGGGTCCCAAGAAGATTATCAAGTCCAACTCCTGGCCATGCACAGGATAAAAATCCCACCATGTGCCTGAGAGCATCTTCCCTGGGGAGCGTGAGCTCAGGCTTGGTGCTGTGACCACTTCCCTGGGGAGCCTGCTGCAGTGCCCAGCCATCCTCTCGAGCAAAAAGCCTTTCCTTGATACACAGCCTAAATCTACTCTGACTCAGCTTCACGATGCTCCCTCAGGTCCTGTTACTGGTCACCACAGCGTGACTGGACACTACAGGGATCAGTGTCTGCCCCTCCTTTTCCTCTCATGAGGAATTTGTAACTGCAGTGAGGTCTTCCCTCAGTCTCCTCTTCTCCAGGCTGAACAGACCCCAGTGACCTCAGCCACTTGTCGTACACCTTCCCCTCCAGATCCTTCACCATCCTCATGGTCCTCCTTCTGACCAGTACACTGATATGATAGACAAGAATTCAAGTATATATAGTAAACATGCTGTTTAGCCATTAAATTAAGAGGCTATTTACTATTTTTCTTGAGCTCTTCCTTTGAGACATACGTAAATTTAATTTGTCTATGTTCTTCAGTAAGAAAAACTTGAATGTGTAAAAGAATTAAGAAAGAGAAAAGATAGTATGGCGACTTACAAACCTCTTACAATTATGTTAAAAAATGCAGTTCTCTGGCTGATCTGGGGATCCAGAAGGAAAACCTAATTTATTTTATATCCCATGAATGGGAAAGTTCATTAAACTTCAGGCTTCTTGGGAAACAGTTTAGCATTGATTGTGTTTAGGATCAGAGAGCTAACAAGCAGAAGGCTTGGCAACATTTTTAAATTCTCACACAAATTTGCCCTGTGACCCTGGAAAAATAAATTAATTTACATTCTATAGCTCAAATCAAGTAATTTTTTAAAGTCAGCCACTTAAATGAAAAGAAAAATAATATAATTTCTTGATCTTTTGAGTTTAAGTACATCTGGCTAATGTGGATGGGAATTGCTACTGCTAGCTTTTCTCTGTGAAAATAAATTCTGTTTATCAGAACCTTAAATATGGATAGAGATAACAGTATAATGCCTCAGATTTCAAACTGCGGAAAGTGTGCCATTGCTAGCTAACTGCTTTTTATTTGAGACTGAATACCCTGTATTTTTTAAAATCTTTATATTAATCAGTTTCCCAAGACAGAATGTTAGTGAAGGTTTTCTGACATTTTCAGAAGAGACTGCACTGACTTAACTAAATTTTGCTGAGACTAGATGCAACCTTTCTAAGATTTTGCAACCATGTTGTGGGTTGGAACTAGATGATCACTAAGATCCATCCCATGATTTTGGCTGGAGCAGGTTTTGTTTTAACTGGGGCTCTGGGGTTCTTGTTTATTTGTTTGTTATTGACCCCTGGGCAATAAAACAACTAGCTCATTCTTCTAGTGAAATAACTTTTAATAAATGACAGCTGTGTTCCTGGGAGATCACGAGAGGTGATGTATTCATGCATTTTATTGATATGTCTAGACTGCCATGAGCCCTAGCTTATAGCATTGTGTAAGGTTTTGCAGGACGTAGACAGTAAAAGCTTTAGAGAAAGGCTTTCTTGCTCTCCTTTGCTTACCCCTTTCACTATTTTATCCAATTTTGTGGTAGATATCATCTCTACAAATAGAAGAGGGGTTTCACTGTTTTAAAATCTCCTCTAACAGTAAACAGGTAAAATCTACTGGTACTGCAACACAGAAAATTTGTTTTATTGAAGGGCTTTTTTCAAAAATGTAGAAACAAGGAATAAGAACCAGATGTTACAAAGTGATGGAAACTTAACTTTTGTCTCAAAGTGACAGCCAACACCTTCACTACTGCTATTACCCAGGAAACAGTGGTAACCTTAGCTACACAGGAAATTTTGTCCTGTTTCTTAAGGAAAATGTTGGTGAATATACTCCAGATAAAACCTGGAATAGCTAATCCATGAAACATGCATCCAGGCATAATGTTGGGATTGCTGCACAGGATTGCTTATTAACCACTAGTGACCATCACACTTCTTCATGTATGAGTATACATAGAGTGTAGAGCAATTTTGCAATATATATCAAAATATATTGTCTGCTTTTAAACAGCTGATATGCACACCATAAAAACATCTTTAGATGATTTCTTTCATCTTTAGTCACATTCTTCTGGAAAACAAGCTGCTGTTAATGTGATAAGAATTTCAGGGAGTGGAGAGTGTTGAAAGGGCAAAGCTGAGTGGTTTTGGCATGGGTTTAAGTACAGAAGCATGAAAACAGGTACCTCTGCTATTTACTGGTCAATAACAATAAATTAAGAAACTTTTAAACAACAGATTACCTAGTCCCATTGAAGCTATCGGAAATTTTCTCCACTGATTTCAATGGTGCTGAGATTTCCTCTGAAATGCTCAGCTTTCAAATCTCAAGATTGTCTCATGATAAATCAGTCTTTAAAAGAAAACAGGGTCACTGGCTATTTTGTTTCACCTGTCAGCTCTCTGGTACTCTTGTAACAAGTATTGCTAACCAATCAATGTAAAAGCTCTTCTAGCATTCATTATTCCTTTAAACCTGTGCATTTTGGAGTACATTTGGAAATGATACCATGATGGCATGTACCTGATATCAATAAGCACTGGTTAGCCCCCCAGACTGGTCTCAAGGCATAAACTATTAAGGGTTCAAGACATTGCAATTTTCATGCAAACTTTACAGCTGAGAAGTTTCTTCTATGAATTTGGAAGAATGCAGTTGAGATTCCACATTTTTGGAGCTGAGCAGTTGTAAACTCAGGTTATTCTTGTGTTTTGTCTTTAATAGAGCCTAGTTTCCCTTCAGATTTTATGTGGAATTGGAGTTTTGAGAGCTCCAGGTAACAGGTTTTCAATGAGAAAATTGCTAACTGCTACTCCAGGCTATGTTTTATTAATTTGCTTTTCTCTGACTAAAACAAGCATTTAATTTATTTCAGAAATCTTAGTTGGTTCTTCTGTTTTAATTCTCCAGACAACATTATCAGTGCAATATTGTACGTAATATTCAGTAGTATTCTCATGGTGACTACTAAAGCATCTTCCATGTTTCCTCCAAAGTTTCTGTACATTTTGCTGCATATCTCACTTTAAGATTTTTGCACATCTACTTCGTTCATTTGAACACTGTGGTATTGTTTCAGACTCTGTTTGACTATGTCTCAATAAAAAAATAGTAAGTTTTTTTATCATCTTTATCTGAAATAGTATAATTCATGGAGGTATCCAGTATAGCATATTCAGCTATAGCATTTGTACTTAATATGACTATCCTTGGAATTTTAAGTCTCTCTGTAAGTTTCATCAGCTCTGAATGGAAATGGCATAGCTTGAGATGAGGTTGCTCTCCAATATTCTCTGTGTTTGTTCGTTAATTTCACATTTTACCTTATAATTTCACATATTGTGAATTCTTGTTCACAAGATGAAGTAATAAAGTAAGCTTCTATCAGTATGTTATGTCCTTTGAAACTGATAATTGTTTGCTATTCATATAATTGAAATTCTCCATTTTGAACTGTCTTGAACAAGAACTGTCTTGTAGAAGTTAAATTCCCGTCTTGCAGACTCATGTGCCTTCACTTCAGATTTAATTAACATTTATAGTCTAAGCCAAGCAAATTCAGGGACATTCAGCTATATCTTTAAAGTTAATAGTTCCATATTCATTTTCTATACCAGTACATTTTCCCAAGTTTTAAACAAATTAATCTTCGAGTGTTATTTTTAGAGTTCAAATCAAGTATTGTCATTTGATATGGTTTCAGAGCTGAATAGCTGCAGATTCAATTTCTATCTTTCAATGAAAAGAAAGGTAGAAGATCAGTAGCTGCTCCTCTGTTCAGTTAATTGCTCTTAGCTGTACATTTTTTGACAAATACGTGTAAGTTATTTTGTCCTAGTAGTTTTACAGGAAGCATGATGAGTTTTACTCTTCAAAATGTTCACTATAACATTTGCTTACAGCTCAGGTTTAAACTCTGCTTGCTCCGTGGACCAGATCCAATCTTAATGAAGGGGGTGTACTTCCATGGGTTTACAGTACACAGTCCAAAATAAATATCTGTTCCATACTTATATATGACCTGATATTTTCAAGACTCATTTAATGGTTTTTAAATTAAAAAATTGTCTATTCTATCATGTTTTACATTATAGATGCCTCATGGCAAAGAGTAATTCTTGCTTGAAATGCAAATACTTGAATATTACTTATATGATTCAAGTGGGGTTTTTGGGGATTTGCTGAAATGAAACTTCCACTAACACTATTATGTGAAACTGTAATTATTAAAATTTTAAAAGGAATAATTTAAATTTAGTAATATTGCACTACTGAGTTCAGCCACATAGCATTATTAATTGAAATTAAGATAATTCTCGGTAGTGAAGTATGAATTATCTGTTGGTCAGATTGTAATTAGCAGCTTTGCTTTCTGTATTTTGTTCCCAATGTAAGCCAGTTTGCTTGCTATGTTTTGCTCTTTTTATATCAATTCTATTTTATCAAAATGCTTTCAATTCTTTAGCTAAGACAAATTAATTCTGAACTGAAAGTAGTATCAAAATTCAGATTACAAATAAATTAATTTTCATATATTCGTATTGTATATTTGTATATTTCATATATTCACATTGCCAACCAGAAACAAAACCTACTATTTGCATTCTTCACATTTATGAAGAGATATTTTAAACACTGCAGAAAAATTTTGAACTTTTGTGACCTGCTTTTCATATTATGTATTTGATATAAACTTTAGCAATTCTGCTTAGGAAATTATGTTGTACTTAATATGACAGAATCAAACAATTGTACACCAAAGCAACTTGATCAGTTCTCAATTTATGTTACAAGATTATTTTGTGCAAACTTTCAAGTACTGTGATTAGAATGTGCTTCAGTGCTTTAAAAATGCTGTCTGTGGCAAGCTGTATTTCAAAGTAGTGAACATTTATGGAAGAGAATTCCTTTTGGGCACATTCAGTGAAGAACAGGGATGGTGAATGTGGGTGAGATGTTACAGGAGGTAAATCCAGCTCATAGCCCATGGCCGAAATGCAGCTCAGGTGGTTATTAGCATAGGAGAAAGTAGGACAAACCACCAAAACTTCATTCCTCATACCCAGACTTCCACAGCTTAATAGATCACTTCGCTTATACATACAGTTGAATTAATTTAAATTTTTTAATAGAAACTGTTGCCAAAAAAAAAAAAAAAGGCAAAACAACAGCACCACATATTAAAGTAGCCCAAATCACACAAAGATACACAGAGAGACAGAAGTATGATTCAGTTAAGTATTTCTGTGGCTGGAGCTGGTAGAATTGCTGCGTTGCTCCTTGGTTTTTTTAAAAATTTCTTTGCCACACTTATCTCAGACTGCTGTATAGGCAAGAACTTAGAAGGAAATAATTTCATTACCAAAGACAGCTGAGCTTATGCTTTGTAAAACTTCTCAATTTTAACTGTCTTCTGAATTTATGAGATACCAAACGTGGTTAGGAAAGTAATTTGAGGTATTGCCTTAATGCAAAGGAAGTAGTAAAACCTGAAATAATATCAGAGGTGGTAGATCAGTGTGACATTCTATAATGAGCTAAAAAGTTATGAAGCATATGTGAATCACTAAAGTTAATTTCTTATTTACATTGAAATATTTGTATTTGGATACTTCAGAGCAGTAATATACCTTTCGCTGATGTTTAACGGCTCCTTTTTAGTTCCATCTAGCCCTCTCACAGGTTCTTTTAATGCGTATGCCTTCAAAGATATTGTACAATGTACAGTGATTACATAGGTAGAAGGTTGCTTCATGATATAACACCTGTTTGAGTGCTCTAGTAGAATATTTTTGTCCTTTTATATCAGAAGATTAGTACTGTATAATTCAACATGAGGAAAATCTGTAGGCCAGAGTAACTTCCTGAGATATTAAAGAAGTGATGTCTCTTATCAGAAAAGGCGTAGCATTCTTCCTGTTCTTCAAGGGCAACAAGTCCTCATTAGCCCAGTCTGTAACCTGATAAAAATCTGAATGTGTTGTATTAGTCATCATTTTTCCAGTAGACTTGCTTTCATATTAGATTGTGTACCTCATAAATTTTACAGTGAGCCTGAGCAAATTCCCACTATTAATATAACAGTCAATAATAGTACTCAAGTTTCAGTAATAGGCAGCATTATAGACATGAACCTGAATTTCTTAATATTTTACTTGCTGTTTAAAAAAAAGTAAAATCTGGCTGTGTTAAGACTGTATCCAAATTTTGCCTGAAATTAATGAATATAAGTTTGGCCATGGTTCTGCTTCAGACCTTGAATAAAAATGGAATTAATAAAACATTTGTGGAAGTTGTTATTTAAGACCAAACTGTATTCTTCAAGAAGATTCTCATAGAAGTACAAAATCTTCAGGTGAATCTCAGTTACATATAATTTTTTCCTATGATAAGGTAAGTGTTAACACAATTAAGCAAAATTAAAATTCAGGGGGAATAGATACATCCCATTCAGTTATTTTTGTTACTGTTTTTTATAGCAAGAAGGTGAATCTTTCTGTTCTGGGAAGTTCACATATAATGTTTTGTTAGCCAAATAACTCCTCTGTGGCATTTAGTAGCAATGATATTTAGGAACATGCAAACTTTGTTCAAAATTGAGCTATAGCTAGGACCTGCTCCTAATCAGCTCTTATGCTAATTAGGAGTGCTACCAGAAATTTAGTAGAAAGGAGCCTGCATTAGTTCCCACCAAATCTTCTGCTCATCTTGACTTTTTATTCTCATAGATTATATTTATAAAAGACAATACAGCAGCATTAATATTTCTAAAAGTACTTCACATCTGAAGCCAGTTGTTTAATCTGCTCCCATTAATTTGTCTGTAAATTTGTATTTCTCCAGTACTTCTGTGCACATTCTTTGAAATTACACAGAAACACGTTTAGAGAATAGATGTTACATTTTACATTGTTATTTAAGAGACAGGTAGAATTCTGCCTGACCTCACCCTGCTTCATCTTAGTACCACTGTGATCTCTAACAGTGCTTTAGACTAGAACCCTATAAAATATCCTCACTAAATCTCACATGCTGTATAAGTGAGACTTACTGATATTTTTAAAAAACTCAGTCTATATTCATAACAGTTCACAGGCGCTGAAGGAGGTTATGCAGGCACCAGATTTTGCTCCTGCTATTTAACTCCCAGACCTGCCTTTCAGCATGTCTCAATGCTGTTATTTTCCTATGTGCCATCAGGGGACAGAAATGGCAAAGTATCTGCATAGTTACAGCATTGTCTTCCTTTATATAGTGACCTATGATGGAGGAAAAAACCCACACTTTTTTCTGTTATTTTGGGAATAAGTTTTTGATGTATACCCATAATGTTGATTGGAGTTAGAGGAGCAGCGAACTTCTAAACAAGCTATTGCCTGAAATATCTACCCATCCCTGAGATGCAGTCATGCAAAATGCTCTTCAAGTCTTACTTCAGGACGGTTTTCGTAAGAACTTTGTAAAATACAAAGTCTTATAGTAAAATGACAGATAATACCCCTCTAGCTGTAGGAGGTTATTATAGTTTCTTCCATAGAAAAATCATTTGTTTAATATAAAAAATTATTTGCCCAATCTTCTAGTTCTGGCAGAACCTTGGAGTTCAACAAACAAAAGGTAACAAACCAAAAAATGTAATGAAAGTAGAAAGTCGTTTGCAGTAAGGAAAGGAATAGGTTTCTGTGATGTAGAAGACAAGGAGATGTCAGGTCCCTCAGAGCTCAGTCCCACCCTTCCATGTCACCAATAAAGTTGTCACTGTGGTGCCAATACTGACCCGTGAGGAATGCCTCTTGTCGCTGATCTCCACATGGACATTGAGCCCAAACTGGAGTGTGACCATCCAGCCAATTCCTAATTCACCAGGTGGTGCACCCATCAGACAGATCCATGTCTTTCCAGTTTAGAGACAAGGCAGCCCCTTTATTGGATGAAAGTGCACACATTAAAAATGAAGCCTAGTAAAATGCATTGTGCGCAAAGTAATTCTGATGAATTATTCATAGAACTCATGATTCAATTAGGAGAACATTTTTCTTTCTCAGGTGTGAAATTCCATGCAAGTTGAAAGGGAGCCTTAAAAATAGTAATGGGTGCAATTATATTCAGAATATGTCAGATAATCATGTCATTTTTCAATAACAAATTAATTAGATAGTAATACTTTTCATATGCACACTCTAATTGCTTTCCTCTGAGGATCTAGAATGATACAAAGAGCTAAATTAATTAGGCCTCTAAACAACCATTTGAGGAAATAATTTTCTTTCTCTACTCACTGAAAACTGAGGTACCAAGTGGTGAAATTACATTTCTGCTAACACACATTGAGTTAGAGGAAAAATCAAAGTATGGATTTTTTTTCTCTTTATGCTACAACAGAAGGTGTTTTCATTTATAGTGTTTATTTAAAAAATAGGAAATCATGAATGCTTATGTATTCAGTCCCTATCACAAAACAGAGAATGCACCTCTTCTATTAAAAAAATAAAAAAGTGTGTATTGAACCACGTATAAGAAAGGTAACTTTTAGGCTTTGAGCAAACTTGCTGGGCTGAGCAACCCTGAAAGAAGTAATCACAGAGCAAAGGTTTATTATTAGCAGAAGTCACTAAGTACTTTCATCTATAAAAATGCATTCACATAGTAATTTCTGATGACCATTATTTACATACAAAGAAATAGCCATTATTTATGTGGTCTTTTTTTCCTGTTGTCTTGGCAAGTATCCAGATACTGAGTACCTTGAAAAAATACAGCTTTCTAATTTTAATATGGCGAAAATTAAATCAAAATTCAGCAGTCTCTCATAGATTTGATGATCAAGTGCCTTATGGTGATATATCCTTTAATCATAAAAAGGTATATTATGCTAATTATAGAATACATATTGTATTTGCTTAATATTACTAATAACACCCAAGCTGTCAATGTTCAATTACAGTTTCTCAAATATGTAGTAACTCACCCATTTATACACAGTAAGGTAATCATCCAGTGATACTAAAAACTGAAAGCTGGGTCCACAATCAGTGTTTTGCAGGATGACTAATTAAGACAGTTTTTTTTTCCTAATTAGCAGGGAGATTCTTCTTGGCTAATGTTCCTGCCTGACATATTATTCTAACCTGATTTTTTTTAGTTTTTCGCCAAGATCAGCAGTCTTCAAAGGACTTTCATTCTGCTACTTTATATTTCTGTTCTGTTATTCTTGCTTACCTGCATTTGACCTCTGGGACTGTTATGGTATATATATCTCAAATATGTCTTGATGAAAGAATCACAGGCTGTACAAAAGGATTCCATTTTTTGTAATAGAACTTTTCCAGTTACTGGAATCTACTGAATGTCTTTTTAAAGAGAAACCTTGAATAAAAACACACACACAATTCTCAGTTCTTCAATTCAAGCAAATGTAGCAGCATAACAAAGAAAATTTATGAATAGACTTCTTTTAGCAGAACACCTAGACAAGTGCTAAATTTTCATGTGTCATGAAAATGAAAATCTATGTAGTTTCTCGTGCCTGAGAATTCATATTATGTTCAATGCTCTTGTATTTATTATCTGTATTATAAGATATGCCTGTTTGGAAGAAAGCCATAAATGGTAGGAATGCTGAATATTTCAAAGTATCTTCAATGTTTAAGTACAGAAGGTTCTCAAAAAATAAAGATTATTTTCTACTCTCTCAGTAATTTCCCCCATCAATTAAAATGTTAATTGAAAATACAAGTAAGACTTGAATTAAAGAAATTCATAAAATCTAAGCAACCCTACTGTTTTCCCAAGAAACACCGATTATTAGCATGCTGCTCAAACCCAAATGGCTAGGAGTGATGTTTTAAGGATGTTTTATGTTTATGGACAGTAGTTTTTTCATCATAGTTGATAATTGGCTATTTTTATTTTTTCACAGAAAATACATCCAAGTGTGTCTTCAGCTTAGAAGAAGTTATTTCAACCATAATTAGTTTTCCATTTAAATGGCTGGGAGAACTGAAATAGTCTATAACACTATAAACCTGTTCCACCCCTTAATTGTGTAGTTTTCCCTCTAGTTAGATTTGCTATTTTTATTTTATTGTGTCACTCTTAAGGTGGGGAAACGCTTTTATATTTTTAATTCTAAACCAATAAAATCATAGCAAAAACCAGTGAAAGAACTGAAATATTAGTCAAGAAGGATTGGGTTTTTCAGACTGAATTAATTACGTATTTTTGTTAAGTATATTTTTAAAAGAAAACTTAAAGCATTATAGGATTTGGTGTGGTTGTAGAAGCCACTTTACTTACCACCCGTCTCTGTGGAATCACAAAGTTCCACACTTTCTGTTTGCTTGAACTTGAGACAAAGGGTATGGGCTTGATGAATTCACACAGACCATGACTATGCTGCAGTCTCATCAAGGTGGTCAGGAAAGGACTGATGACTACTTGTTCCAGACACTGAAGGTGGGAAGGTGAAATAAGTAAAACTTAGGCAATAGCTGATGTATGCTTTATCATTAAAAAACTATATGAAACACAAGTTCAGAAGGAAGTACTTTAAAAAGGAGGTAAGTGGTAAACAGAAAACCTTGGTAATGAATCACCTACTGAATCTCATTAAAATCAAACTAAGACCCCCATAAAGTGCATCGAGAATAAGAAAACTGCAATTAATTTAGGTTTTGTTCTTCCATAATCACACTTTCAAAATGAAATGTATTTATGGGGGGGGGTCAAGACATTTTATTTGAAGAATGCAGATTTCTGCCGCTGAAACTGTTTTAAGGGAGGTCAGACTGCACATCTTAAATGTTAAGAAAATACACAGTTGCCTGGAAATAAACAAAAAATAATGAAATTCATAGTATTAAGTCATTTTAAAAGGCTTGCAGGAACATTTTTTTTCCCTACAGGAAATGGATGAATTTTATTTGCATCCACTGAGTTTGCAACAAAGTTTAAAAGGAAAAAATACAGGCAAATGTTGCATTGCACTTCCTACAGGCAGAGCGCCCAGACCGGGAGGAGGTGTGGAGCTGTTTTTGTTTCCCATGGAGGGTGGGGGAGCCCAGACAATCCCAGTTTGGAAATGTTCTGAACAAGGGCACTTCATTGGACTCCCTGGACATCACCCCACCCCTGCAGCTACCTGGATTGGATGACTGCCAGAGTAACACCTAAGCCATAAAAAGCACTGCTTGAGAAAACTTCGGGGCATTTCAGGGGTGTGTAGCAGAGGTTTGTGTCTCCAGTCTCTGGCACGGCTTTTTCTCAGTAGAGAGTTTGTTATTTTGTAAGTTAATAAACCTTTTTGTTTCCAACACCATCCAAGGTGTCTTTCCCGCTCATTCTAAGCCGTGGGTATTTGTAAGATAAAACCCAAACGGAGATGGGAGCTCCGAGAGCTCCTAACACCTGGCTCAAGGAGAAATCCCGTCAGGCAAAGGGAACAATGGACTCAGAATTCAACTCATTCTCAGGTCATATGCTCCCTATGTCATACTCCATTTGAAACCATAAAAAGGAAACCCATTGACCTGTCTTAAGTAGGTTTTGCTGAATGAAAGACTGATTCGGTCAATGACCAGGAATTATTGAGAGGGCATTCCAGACTTGGTTCAAAGCTGGGGAATGGATGAACTTCAGAAGAGTCAATCTTATCTCCCCCTTCATCTTCAGAATTTGTAACATCATTTATTTGAAATGAAGACACAGGAAAAAGATGCCATAGTGTTTCAAAAATGTTCCCTTCAACTTATAATTTCATGGTTCAATTCTAAATAAATAGCAGAAAAAAAACCCTAAAATAAATAGCTTGTATTTTATTTATCACATTTCAAAAGATCAGTGTTTTCTTCCACAATTTTATTGTTCTGTCAGTAGAACAGTAAGATGGCAGAAGAAAGATGTTTAAAATAGAAAGTTCCTAGAAACAATATGTTTCCTATAAAATATTAGTGGTTTCATAGGCTTAATTGCTATCCACTGACACATGTGAAATAACTCTGTGCACCAAAGTGAACCATGCAGGCAGTCAATAAAGGACAGGAATGTCCAACCACCACAGAGGACACATTTCCTACAGAACAACTCTTCCTTTCTCTGACTTCTCCAGTCCTGATTCCCAAAGGAACATTTATGAAATGCTTCCAAAACACAAACCTGAGAAATTAAGCTTTTGTACCTCTCAAAGCTAGAAATCTTGAATTCCACAGAACTAACAGGTTTTTATATTCCAATACAATTATTTATCTGATTAATTTCTGTTGTACAAAATCAGGAACAGTTTTTCTCTCTTTTCCAAGTGAGTTGATGATCTATCTCCTCAATGACGTACTCCTCTCTTCTACGGTTGCCCACCAATCCTTCCTCTCTCATTTTCCAACATGGGCATTATCTAACAGTAACCTAGGAATGGTAGCAGCTGACCCTGTGTGCAGTCTGCATTTTTCCCATTTAGCAAAAATTAATGCAATTGTAGCCATTTGTTTTCTTCAATTAATTTCTAAAATCTAATTTCAGATTTATCAAGTCCAACTAGAGAAATTCTCAAAGGCATTCACTATTGGACATGAGCAGTGACAGACTTACTTTTGAGTACCTAGTTTCAGCCCAGATTTGTTTTTGTAATTTCTTTATTTGCTACAGAGCTTGTTAGCCTCACAAAATGTATACACAACAGGAAGGAGTCTGGTTGCAATTGAAAAATGGGAGTAACACAATGGAGAAATAATTTTCTGGTTTCACAGGCAGTTTCATATAACTGTATGCCTCTGAGATCCAGTTGTGTCATGAATTTGGAGTTTTTCCAGTGGTTTGTTTGGGGTTTTGAGTTTGGTTTTTACTGGTTGGTTTTTTGGTTTTGTTGTGGTTTTTTTTTTTTCCCTCCAGATACATGCCTTCCTGGGAGTGGTATTGCTATTCATGGTATATATTACATCCATCCATCGTCAACTCTGCACAGTTTCTGTCTGGAATTCAGGCTCATTGAAATCAGATAGCTGAGAAATTCATCTGACAGAGCTTTGTTTAAATGACTGTATTACACAATTTTTTCCAGCAAAGACTGACAATACTTGTTCTTGTTTTAGCTGCCCGAACCTAAACTACATTGTACGTTTGTGGTTTTTATAGGACAATCTGAGTATTTCTTAGCATCCTATAAATAGAATACTCCTGTAGTATGTCAGGCTGTGTGGAAGCAGGAGGAGAAAGACAAGATATGACTGAAAAAATATAGAAATATAAAAATGAGAAGTATAAATAAGGATAATAAAAAGCTGAGTAGTCTTTTATCTGGAATGAGAGCTCATCATCATGATGCCATTGATGTTTGCATGAGGCCAGCTACAATTTCCAGACAAATCGTTGCATCTTTCATAGTTTAAAACAATATTTTAGACTGAATTGCTTTCACTTATTAAAATATCACACAATGTGGAAACACAGCAGAGAAAACAGACAGATGGCTAAGTAAATTAATCTATAAGCAGCAACAGAGCATAAGGTTAGTTGCTGACATTGACTGAATCTTGTGGAAGGTGGTAGAAAGATGACAGTATTAATTAGTCACAAACATGAAGGTGAAAAAGGTTGTGAAAAGCTTGTGAAAGGGGAAGAGATGGGTTAGGAACCTGTCATTTAAAGGGAGGTTGACATTTCACATTTGAGATTTATAACCGTACTTAAAAATTCCCAACAGTTTTGTAACATTTTGATTGAAAACTCCAGTTAAAAACATTATGAAAATAGGAACACATTTCCAGTGTTAATCTATGTTCCTGATTTCAGATTCAAATGCAGGCATTAGACATGGCTCCAGCTTTTTTTCCACCAGTCCATCATGGTGTAAAAATTTTTTTTTACCTTTTCCACTCCATCATGCAGTAAAATGCATCATATAGAAAATAGGTCAGATGATATTACAAGGTGCTCTAATCACACCGAAACAGGTATTTTCCTGTTCTTCCATACTACTAGAGATTTCTTCTTTTACAATATTTTGAATTGCAATATATTTTTGGGTAATATATTAGTATAAATTTGGAATAGAGGATGCACCAAAAGCTGCACTATTATATTTGTGGTAGACCGCATTCTTAGACTTTTTGCTGTGGAAGTCAAAGCACTCTTAATATTTAAATTCTGACATCATTACACCATAAAAACGGCATTTGACAATTTCCATACATTTTTAACAAGATAATTCAAATTCACTGACTTTTCTGGAGCTGTATAAATTAATATTAGCTGAAGATCAGGCACAGACTTTTCTAATTTATTTCACTCTCATTTCATTCTGCAGCAATCAGTAAGTAGATACTAGAAATATATGACACAATGATACCTAAATGCTGATTTTAAAAGGCAAATATTCCCTCGTTTATTTTCTAGTGATATTTCACACAACTTTTCTCCATTAATAGCCCAGCAGTGACAATTTTGCATTTTTTCCACTGAATAGATCTAAAAGCAAAAAGAAACAAGAATATTACTATATCATAACATATTTGATAGAATTCTTTGATTTCAGAATCAGTTTTGTGTGCTGAATAGGCAATAGTGTCCCTTGAGTCTCTTTCCTGCTTTAATAATATTATACCTCACTGCTTTTTATCCAAGATGGCTTATGGGTTGAGTGAATATAATTTCACATTTCTCATTAGCTCATTTCTGCTTCCATACCAAGACTTTCAAGTCAAAAAGAATCTTTTTCTTAGAAGAACAAAAGCAAGAACATAATTTCTTCCAAGATTTGTAGAGATCAAGATTGATTCTGAGGAAGCAAATGCTTGGATGTTTTTCTGTTAATAACCTCTTCTATTTATAAATGATCATGTTACAAAAAAGGAAACCAAGAGCATGTTTACACATAATAGAGGTTTTAATGTAAAAATAATGTTTGAAAAGACAAATCATTTGACACTAGTTCATCAGTCACTTAAAAATTCCAGTTTATATATTCATTTTTCTTAGCCTGCACTTGACTTTAATTCTACGCTCTTAAATCCAACTTTAAAGCCTCAGAAGAATTTGGCATGGTCCATGGATCATACAGACATGAGAGAAATCAATTTGCAGCAGAAGCTAAAGAGTGAATATTTAGGAGATGAGAAGCGAGGAGATGATGCTCTCTGGGATGTGTTCCACCAAGAAATGTTAGATGGTAAACTCAGGTCCTGAAATGGTGTGTGACAGTAAAGAAAAATCATGTATAAAAGAAGGGATGGGATGCATGGTTTGGATGCTGATAAACATCCTGTAGAATGAATAACAGCTCTGAAAAAAAAAGTCTTCTCCAGTGCTAGGATATTTTAAATTAAATACTGATTATTGAACCTAGTAAAAGTGAATTTAGTTTCAATAAATATCTGAAAGCTTATGCTTATCTTTACATGTTTTCAGATTTTTTTTGCTTAGAAAAAATACTGAATATGATATTTTACAGCACACTTCTAACTCAAAAGAGTAATTATTAAAAGCATCACCTGAAGAGAGTGTTTGTCTCCTGAAAGGTTTACAAAATAGTGAACATAAAATATATAGCTTGCTTCTAGCCACATCAGTATCTTAAGAAGCCTGAGCTTTTATGTTGAAACAGTCAGACATTCTACCTTTTTCATAGCTGTTAAAGTTCAGGTAGCATAAAGGAGATGAAAAAAAATAGCCATGAGTCTCAAAAAGACAGCAGGAAAAAAATAATGGCATGTTCCGGCCTGAGCCACAGCTGAGTTCTGCAGGGCTATAAGCACAGCACAGACAGCTGTGTCTGAATGCCTAAAGCAGGAGCTACCTGCAAATTCTTGGAAAGAAATCACGCAAAGTATTTGGTGATATTTCATAATTGTTATTCCTATTAAAACATCACTTCTGGAACCATGAGGAAAGGTAAGGAATTGCTGATGTCCAACACGTACTGACCCTCATTACTATGTGCTTACATAGCTGTCATCCACCTGAGGTGCTGATTTATCTGACAGGGGTTGCTATTGTGCATAATACATGACCACACACAAATTAGAATGAGTGGAATAATCTTTCCAAATTAATGTTAATCCATATCTAGAACTCTTTCAAGATTTATGCTATTATTTCATTAATGTTTTACAAGTGTATTATTAAAATTTAGGGGTATTTTTACATAAATGTCTTTGAGAACTAAGGCTAAAAGTTCTTCTCCCCAGCCTCACTCCCCAAATCACATCTTTGGTTTGGAAGGAATTAGACATTTTTTACATTCTTACTAAAAAAATCTTTTATAGATTCATTCCTTTAAATAGTTTTAGCTAGCATTGTTTACCTCATAAAACAAATGCTTTTTATCCTCTGAAGACCAATTTACAAAAAAATATGCATGCTCCACAAGCTTAATGTGCATACAGTTCTCTGTGCAGTAAGGTACTGTGTGGTATAAATAAGTACATCCTAATAAGAGCAATGCCTTTGATTTCAAAAAAATTGTTTATATCCCTGAATTTTAAGCCTATATGATTTTACATACATAATCCCTACAGAGAGCAACTATTACCTTTATTTCTTCTTCTCATCTTGCTTTAAAATACTCTTAAGTTTTAGAAATGCCTCCAGGTTTTTATTCAAGAAGACGAGGGCACAGCCACACAGATATATGCACACACACACACTCATTTTGATTTTTCAAATGGCCCATACTCAAAAATTTGATTTACTGAAGCCCTTAAGGTTTATCTCAAAAGTGCATTGAACACATTCCAAGGATCAAAAATCTGGAATTCAAATATTGTTACTCTCCAGTTACTCTCTTTATAAAGAGGAAAAGCATTCTCATCTAATAAAAACAGTGTCTGTTTCAAGGTCATGTGGTCATTTCTAGCCTGCCTGGTCTTTATCAGCCATTAATGCTTAAACAGAGCAATTAACACACTTTTTTCTTCTGGAAAATATATGAAAATAATTTTTCTTCATTTAGCTTGGCATAAGCAAGTTTTATATATAGAAATAAATATTATATCTATATGTTTATATATATGTGCAAGAATGTGAAGAATCTAGTTCCTTAGTGTAACAATCTGTCTGCTTTGGATACTATCTATACTTTAGAACGCTATCAGCTGCTAGTTGCAGTCTAAGCATGATTTACACTTTTCATCAACATTTTGGTTAATTCTTCTAAATAATTTTTGAATACTTGCTGCAATTTACTATATTCCTCAGTAATTATTGCTTCTCCTGTTCTGTTATATGAGGAAAAACCTGAACAGTTCAGTACTACACAAGTTCTGCTCTCCATTTATCATACCATCAGAAACTCTTGGCTGATTTGGAAGCTGTTTATATATGTGTTCCCAGTTACATTCCATTACCTAATACACACTGATAATAGAATGACCTTCTCCAAAATTACCACTGTCACCTTGATTTCCACAGGTGTTATTTAACAGTGGTTGTACTTTTCCAGTTTTATTGTAGAACAAATTGCTCGTGATCTCTGACGGCATGCAGCTCATAATGCAGGTGCATTTATAACACAGCCTGAGGAAATAGATTGAATATTTGAAGCAATAAATCTCATTTTGATTTCTATAAGACAGATGTCAACTCTATTTCCTCTCCTTCTTCTTTTCATGTGTCAAATAGAGTTTGTAAATGCAATTATTTCAAAGAAACTTTAAATAAGAAAAGGAAATAGAGAAAAAATAAAGGAAGTGACAGGTAACAATAGCATCAGAATTAAAAATACTTCAAATATACTATAACTGTAACTAACACTGCAAAAGCTGGAGTATTCTAGACTTGCTTTATCTTTTGAGGTGATCCCAGATGAGTCTATTTGATTTTCCAAACAATATTTTATCTAAGCTAGTACTGTTTGGTTACTAATATGTAAACAACTAATTTTCCTCTGCACACGTGGTGATGTTGGTCTGACCATGCCAGGGGATACCAAAGGAAGAGCCAACAACAAAAACTAGGAATATGTAGTGAGTAAACAAGTGGCCTTGACAAGCAGCTGCAAGATGGCCCAGCTTCAGTGCTCAGGAGGGCTGTGTGGTCAGTTAACCAGTTCACTGTGGCCATCAGCAGCAGAGCCAGTGTCAAGAAAACATGTTCAGAGAGAGAAAATGCTAATGGGCCTGCTGGCTTGAATTACCCTCTTGGTTTCCTTGTGTAAAGCCCCATTGGAGCATTGAAAACGCCCTTCACCGCAGGCAGTTCATTGCACAAAGAGAGGTTGACAAGACAGCGCCTGTAGCTGAGGCTACATGTGGAGCTTGTTATAAATGTCTCTTTCATTCTTAATCCAAGGAAATCAAACACCATCAAATAGTTTGGAATTGTTTTGTACCAGGCTTTAAGACATATTTTTGTTCATAATCACTTTTCTAGCCAAAATTACACTGGTTTAGTCCTGAGAACAAGGGGTGTGTAGGTAATAATGCTTTGTGGAAGGCCTCAGCTGCTGTCAGAAAAACACCTTCCTTTGACGTTTCTCTTAAGAATTGAAAGCTTTGCTGATTTTTAATTCCTTCTGAGAAAACTCAAATATTAGGTAGCCCATTAATACTCAGTAAAAGCTGATTATATATTAGCAAAACTTTGAACACTTATCCTTTTTTAAAATGGATTTTTTTTTCAAGGAAGGTACATGAAAATTAAGCTTAAAAACCTCATTGTGATGTGCAGATACTCCTTCTCAACAGACCATCTTTTATTTACCTTAGCTTTTAAAATAATAATAATAGTATTAGTAGTATTATTTACTTGAGTTTTTAAAGGTAGTTGGGATGGGCATTTTACAGGGGAGCCCTTACAATATAATTCAAAGAACAGATTAAAAGAACTTATTTCTAGAGTAAAACTAATCTCAATTAACATTAACTTTCTCCAGTTAAAAACTATGAGAAGTTTTTCACTCTCTGTTTTAATTATGTAGGTTCCAAATACATTCAGCAGAATTCTAGAAACCATAATTGCAATAACTTAGGAAATCACTCTTCTGAATGAACAAATGCATCTGCTTACAAAGGGGATGTATTGCTGATTCAAAGTTAGCTTCTGTAATGACTAGATTTTATCACTAGAAACCTTTGGAGCACTGAAAAATAAAAAAAGGGGGGATGATCACCTTTTAATACAAAGGCTCTTCTGTTTCAGGTATTACCTTTGCATATTGTTTTCCTTAGACCTGGGTTCTCTGATAAGAAGGCAACTCATGTCCCTGGAATGAACACTGATGAGATTAATGGAATTGTCATGAGTTAACCATTTATGTCAGTATGCAGAAATCCACAGACAAAAATTCATCATTTGGCACAATCAAATACAAGACAGTATGTCTGGTGACTCATACAGTTCAAAAACTCACATTGAAATATATAAGAGGTCATAAATGATCTAGCTGGAAAACTTCAGACTTTAGGGAGTTTATTAGGAGGAGTCTTGAGAGTACACTGTCCTTAGGATAAACAAGAGAAACAATCAGTCTTATATCTTACGTTTGTCTCACATCATTATTCTGCTGTTAGGTAGTTGATAAACAGAGAGAATAAACTGAACTAAAGATTTAAGAATCAGTCTGTGGTAGATTTCAGTGCCAATTAATCATCTAAATATCTTCGAGGATCTAGGTGTCACCATTTAATCAACTGTAATTCTCTGTTCTAACATTAGTTTAATGTTATCTGATTGTTGTTCACTGATGATGCTCTTGAATGTTTGTCCCTTAAATAGAAACAAAGGAGTACCTCATCTTCATAATCTGATATTTGTTGTACACCAGGACTACTTTGCCACTTGAAGAAATGCTGTTGGATTCTAGTTGTGGTTGCCCACAACTATAAGTCACTTATATTGCTGTTGAGATGGACACGATACACTTTAACAGAGTAAACTTTCCACATGCAGCATCACTACACAGCCTCCTGTTTCTTTGCACAGCAGCATTATTCAGCCCTTTTCCTTGGGCAGCACCACACAGCCTTCAGAGGACTCAACTTTGTTTCTGCTATTATTCCCCAGGCCCAGAAGTACAAAGCACATATCAAGTCCAGACCTTAACCTCAGGCCACAACTCACAGTCTTGTGCCTCTTACTTCTACATGATCAGCTAACTCTCCTCTCTGTTCCTTGCCTGGCACCATAACCCTGCATGTCCCCTGTACAGCAGCTTACCGTCCCTGTTCCTCTCCCAGCTGCCTGACCCTTCCTCTTTTCACCTCAACCAGCAGACTCCAGGCCAGCCAACCCCCTCTTTTGTAGGGCTCATCCTTATTGGTTTCAGCTGTGGCTTGTCAAGGGCAAGAATGCTTCCACTCCTCTGTAATTGGCACAGCCACCCACAGATTCTGAAGTGATTCTGTTTGGGTGAGGTTTGTCTGCTAAATAGAAACTTCTAAAAGGAGGTAACAAACCTCTCCCAAGTGTCAGAGGACTATGAAGTTGTAAATAGAGTCACTTCTACCATCAGTTATGATATTGGAGGGAAAATAAGACTGAAAAATACGGTGCTATCCTAAGATAATGCAATCCATTACAAATATGGCACAGCTTGAGACAAGCTGAGGAGCAGAGCTGTGCAAGGCTTGCTGAAAAAGCTGCTAAGAGAAAATCATGCAATGGCAAGTAGGAAAAGTACTATCAAGCCAAGTAAGAAAACCGCTGCAATGCATTGTAGTATAAAGTGGTTGCTTCCTTACATGTATGGCTTTGTTGTTGTACCATTGCCATCAGCTGAGAAGAAGAAAAAGAAGATTCATGGTCTTGGTTTCCATATCTTTGTGTAACTGGCAAAAGAATGTGTGTACTAGATAAAATAGTTCAAACTACAGGCAGCAGAATTTCAGAAGAGTTTCAAGCTGGAATTGCGGCAGCTGAAATGGTAAAAGAAATTGAGATCATTATAATTACAAGGCTTTCTCTCTTGTCAATATTGTTAATTATCAGCCCCTTTTAACATTTCACTCATTTCCAACCTAGAATATATTTGTAGCTGACAGAATTTAATATATGCAGAAAATTAGATTAGAAGGTTCTAGCTTTTTAATATAAATTATGTAATGACTAGAAGTTTGGATATAGCAAAGAATATTCTGCCAAATGGCAAGTACTTGAAAATATCTATTGAATCTTTTCTTCTTTCTTTTCAACATTTGCAATAATTGTGTCTTCTATACACAATCACCTTATGGGTTTACATTGATTTTGAGGTTTGATTATCTTACCAAACAAATCCACAATAATAAACATTAGAAATGTATTTGATAAAATTTTCCTAGAAGTATTTTCAGTCATGGAAAATGACAAAACCTGCCATGTATGGCAAGGTTTTATTTTCTTCTTTAAGAGTGTTTAGTATCTGAAACCTGAAGGATGAAAGCTCTGTTCATATGACCAACTATTGCTTTTTACATAGACTCAATAATAGCATATGTATCTTCATCAGGAAAAACATTCATTATGTCATCAGGAGGAGGGTAATTACCTCAGTATGCAGGTTTTTGTAAAATCCTGTTCAGTCACAAGCTAAGTTAGTCTAAATTTAGCTCAGAGGTGATAAATCCACTGAGCTTACACATGCCCATTTACATAACATTAAAAAACTGGAAAAAAAAATAACAAACCAAAAAAAACAACAAACCAGCTTGAAACAACATGTTTAACCAGGCAGTTAAAAAAAAGGACTACAATTACCACCATGTATGTGACCAAGGCAGATGTTAAGTTACTAAGAATAATTCTGGTGAGATATACCACCCCTTAGTATTACTTCTGATTGCTATAGTAATTAGTATAACAAATCAGTACACTTTCTATGTAGTTTTCTGTGAAAATCTCTAAAACTAGGTAGATCTTCCCTTTTTTGTTCTTTTAAATTTTAATTATTTAATGCCACTGTACTTCAGATTTCTGTGAATATTTAGGAAAATTAAAATCTGAATCCAGTTTTGAAAAAGGACCTTTATTACATGAGGAAACATTTTCTTATGACTCAGCACAGTCTCACTTAAACTGGTTGGGTGCTAAAAGTAGTTCAGCTGCCTAAAAAGAAACTAAGAACCAGTGACCAGAAACCAAGAACCGCTCAATTATTGCCCCACCATCTTGTGTGAATTTTGTAGAAGTGGCAATTGTAAAGACACAACCTGGAAGTACATTTTAAAACCCATTTAACTATTCCTATGTCTTTGAAAAATTGGTGCTGAACTGTGTTTTATATTAGCTTGTTTTGTTCAGAATTCCAGATAAAAAGTGCACACTTGTACATGGCACATTTTATATGTTTTAATTGCAAGATTTTCATGATGGCATGGGTGTTTTACTGCATTCTCTGAAAAAAATTTTATTCCCAACTTAGAAAAACAGTAAATTTAATTAATGCAAGTTTTACAGTGATGTTCATTTCACCAATCATTTTAAAAAATTCAGGTCCAAACAATCAAATGGTAAAACTAGCTCCACTAATTGGTGCTCTGAGCCAGGATGTGTTATAGGTTGCTGAAATAGACCCGAAGGCATGGTGCTTACAAATTGTAAAGAATCAAGATGTTTTTTCCTCTTCTTTGTTCCCATGCAAATGTTAAATAAGATTATGAGAATTATGTTAATAATAACAACAACAACAACAACAACAACAACAACAACAACAACAACAACAACAACAATAATAATAATAATAATAATAATAATAGCNAATAATAGTAATAATAATAATAATAATAATCTTATTTACTCTCCAGTGTTTTCAATCCCAGTCAATATTTTCTCACACTTTGTTGACTGCTGCACAAAGCTGTGGTAAAAAGAATAGATGTTACAAAGCAAAAAGGTCACATAGGTGTAAACTTAAATCACATGAGCAAGAATTTTAAGAGAACTACTGGTTTCATGCTTGGAATCAAGATGTACTTCTGTACCCGTAATTGTGGACAAAAATACAGATAACCTGGTAACTCTGAAGGTATTGAACCCTTAAAAGTGTTTCAAATTTTATTCTGTAAATTGTACTCATTATTTATTCAGGTAAATAATGGTTTGTGGTTTGTTGGGTTTTTTTTGTTTTGTTTTTTTTTTTTCTTTAAACTAATGAAAAAGGCACAAAAGCTCTTAGAACTATTTCAGTGTCTTGGAACATGAATTCCAAAAGATGTACAAATTCTATGACAAATATTTCTGGGGACCACCTGGATGAGAATGGATAATGCAATAAAATAACTGTGAGTGCTGAAAAGAAGGGCATATAAAGCAAGAAAAAACATATTTCATCTAAATTGCTCATAGGGCTTTTACTCTGTCAAATATGGCTGGCATAATTTGATTGATATAAATTGTTATTGATTTCCAGGCTCTGAGAAACCTTTTAAGCCCTGAACAAAGATTTTAATACTTTCTAGGTTAAAAGTAAGATCTTTTTCACTATCCTTTACAGAGAGTTTTATGAAGTTATTTATTTGATTATCCCATAATAAAGACTGTAGTTAAATAGTACATTCACAGAAGATAAGGAACTGCCATATCAAAAAAAAAATTATGTCCAGAAATAAGGCCCAAATCCACAGAGCTCCTCCCTATACATATTGATGTTAGTAGAAGTTCAATTTGTCACAGATTAAATAAATGCATTTAATACAATTTGTGCTGGGAAAATCTAAACAAGCTAAAATGATTAAGTTCATAGGTCTACTAATAGCTTACAAGAAGGAGTCATGAAAATCATCTCCAAAGAGGACCTTCTCCAAAGCCTCTTGCATAAGCAGCCTCCTATATTCAGTACTTCAAAGGCACCATGAAGGGATGCAACACGATGCAACATGCTAATTTAATCCATAATGGATCTCAGCATTCCTGCTGTAGTAGTCAATATTCCATAGACCAGCAGCCATGTAGGCACCAGGCTCGATGAGCAGCCTGTGTGGACTGGTTTTATGAAACAATTGAGTATTGCTTCTTCCTCTTCGAAGCTATGTGGGAGGAAAAGCAAGCTGAAGCATTGCTGCAAAGATTCCTTCACAGGGAAAGTCACCGACACATCTGGCCTCTTACCTACAGAACTGGGACTTCATTGAACTGATGAATTAATGATGAATTGAACTTAATTGAATTGATGTGATGTCCTTGAAGAGGTAGGGCCTTTAATCTATAAAATCTATAAAATTGGCTACATTTAGCTCTATTCCTGCTACATGACAACAGAAGCTTGAAGGTCACATCACTCTTATGACCTATTAAAATCCATAGGAACTTTTCCATTATATTTTAGATGAGTCCCCTGTTCAACAGTAACTTCTTATTCTGATTATTTTGCTGATGTGCACAAACCCTTAAACATTTCTGTGAAGCGGAATAGCGTTCTGTACATAAATTCCATAATGGCAAACCCAACATTTATCACAGATCTTAGAGGCTATGGCTGATAATACTCAAGATATGTAAGGCAAAAAAGCCCTGCAGATCAAAATGAGAATTTCAGAAGAAAATCAGTGTTCCAGAAAGAAATTTGGTCGTTGCACTAGGAATCAGCAGAGAAGGGGTTAAATACAATTGATGTTCTTCTGTGAAACATCAATGCATGACATTTCACAGCAGTTAGTATGCCCAGATGCCCCCAGAGCTTAGCTCGTTCCTCCTCCATTCTCCACTGCGCTTTGAACAGTAAGACACCGCTAACAGGCAGCTAGCCCAGGTGCTTTTGAGCCACTTTGCAGCAAAAAAGAGCAGCTCATGAGCTGGACTTTTGTCAAATCCTTTCTGGAAATCTGAACATGTGATGTCCATTGAATTCCATTTTTTTGTCTCCTATGGTAGTCTTGTCTTCAAAGAAGCCTAACCAGATGGTGAAGCTCGCCTTTCCTTTCTTAGAGGCCATCAGCCTTTGCTCACACTGTGTATTTCTAAGTGTTTTTCCTGTTTTGATCTCTGAGAAAGACTTTGTAAGACACTTCCTGCAACTGAAGTTTAATGACATTCTCAGATATGTTCCTACTCTTTTGTTAATCCATGGCTCCGTGATAAGTACCTGAACGTACTGAACTTCAACTAAGACATCTTGAAAAAGTAAAACATACAGAAGCTTCCCTGCAACTCCGGTCATAAATCTCAGCTCACTATGGGCAAATAATAATGACTTCCATTTATGAGAGCACCTTTTAACTCCTAATATCCGAAAGGTAATGCAAACTATTGTTCTGATTCTGCTGTTACCTGTCTCAACAGACAAAGTTCTGCTGTCACAGATGGGTAACTTTATGCATCATAGAAATCACAAGTGGGAATTTTTTTTCTGCTATGAAATAGAGTAAAATACCTCATTAGGAAAAAATTAATGTTGCAATCCTTTTAGAAAATTCTGGTGAAATTTGTTGAGCAACTTGAACATCATTGTTCAAACTCCATTTTGCCTGAAAAGTAAGTCTCCAAGAACATTTGAACATAACCCCAGTAGATTCTGAATGAGAACGTGTTTTAAATTTAGTCTCTGAATCTGTTTTTTCTGTTAATTTCCTATGTCTCACAAATGCATGATCAATAGAGGTTTTTTTCTGTATTACTGGATTACTGTTACTACCTCAAAGAGCAATTACATACTCTTGTGACATTTTCTTCTCAGATACCACCCAGGCCAAACATTTTTGGCTTTTGTGAGTGCAGAACAATGCTTAAAGTTATGCTTGATGATTCTGTATTTACTCATGACAGTATAAGAACAATAATCACAGTGAAATCATCTAAAAACTGGCTCCATATTTCTTTTGGAGGTAACAGTCTTTCAGAGGATCATTTGCATTAATATCTTTGTTTCTTGTCAGTCAAAAAACCAGCCATTGTCCATGTCCACTTAAGCTGAAATCAGAGTTTGTAGAGGAATATGAATCCATGTCCTTTAGGTAGTATAAACAGTGTATATTATTTCTCTATGTTCTATGGTATGTCATAACTATGTAATCTTTTACAGATACACCGAAGAAAATTCTGAAGTAAAACTGTGTTATTTGTTGCTGATGTATTGAAACTGAAACAAAATCCTGCTGTGAGGTAGGAATTACTCAATAGATGTCAATTATTGATATAACTAGTTGATCAAATTTCAATGAATAATTTGGAAGTTATATCTCTCTATCCTCTTTGGAACCCAACAATAAATAGAACTTACTACTGCTATTTTTATTTGCTGTAGTTAATAATCATATAAATAAGGAGAATTTGTAAATTAGTCATGTCATAAACATGTTATTTATTAGGTCACTAATGCTACATGCTACTGCTTCTGCTCTAGACACAAACTAATGAAATTATTTGATAAAAATATAGCCAATGACTAGAGAACTAAAGCTGTGTATTCATGCACAAATGCCCTTGATTGTAGCCAAATAAAGGTGATCAGAATAATAGTACTGAACAAAATTTGCACTATTTTCCATAGTGACTTTTTGCACAGTAGAGCTGTAACAGGTGAGTTGCAGCTTTGGTGACTGAAGAGAAAGCTGTTAAAAGACTAACCAAATTACGTGTTACATTTCAGTTGCTTCAGTTTGGGGTTGATAAGAGTTTATGTTATATTAGCTGTTCTAAATTAGGAGCTCTACATTTAGCTCATGTGTCAGCCATAGAAATTTTTTATGTCTTGAAGTTTAATTCCACTTAGTGAACAATCTTTCTTATCTTATTCTTTACCTCAATCAATAATGTATATTTTCTTCTAATCTTTGCCTTTCTAATCTAAATTCTCTGAGACAAAGTCACTCTGGTAAGTGAAGCATATCTCGTTCAATACAGTGTTTGTCTTGGTGGAAAAACTTGTAGGCAATAATAAAACTAATGCTTGTTATAAAATATAGAAGAGAAATTGAACACATTTAATTCTATTAATGTGCATCTTCAGATTTTCACTGGGTTGTTGATTTTCTTTAATTTTTATTAACTGCAAGTTGTTCAGTTCAGGTAATTTCAACTCAAATATTATAAACTGTGGATTAAGAATGTGCACAATACACTACAGCAATTAAAAAAAAAAGACAAAAATAAGCCATGTTTTTACAGTGGTTCTTTGTCC
Organism: Bombycilla garrulus; assembly: GCA_013400315.1. Classification (NCBI taxonomy): domain Eukaryota; kingdom Metazoa; phylum Chordata; class Aves; order Passeriformes; family Bombycillidae; genus Bombycilla; species Bombycilla garrulus. Next base: position 97,228 of record VXBU01017411.1, read on the forward strand.
ATATGGTTATATATAGGGACAAAAAGAGAGGATGAAGGTGAGAAATAAAAAGCAAAGAACCACGCATTATGTATAATTGCTTTTAGGTTTTTACTCAGCAAAAAGTTGTGATTTATAATTTTATTGGAATTCAGGCCTGGGAAGATCATGGAAGACCTATGTTAAAAAGTCTGATTTAGATATGTTCTTGAGGGATTAGTAAGTACTATTTTATTGAGATTAATAAGTACTATTTTATTGAGAGATTGTTTAGTTAGAGTTATGTGTAAGGATGTGAGGTTATTGTCAATTTATCAGGTATAACACCTTTATTTCCATCTATTACCAAGTCTTACTTTTTCAAACAATTGGTTACTGCTTACTTAGCCAATTCTGCTTGCCACATACAGCAAAAGCATTCTACGTTGTCTCATAGTGATGAATTTATACCTTGAATTTATGTACCTTTATGTCCAATATTTACTTTTTTTCATAGCCTTCAAAGCAGAAAATATTTGAAGGAAAATCATAAATATGTATCTTTCCAAAAAACAGAAGATTTAGACATCGGAAATAAAAAATGAAAATGTTATCCTGCTTTTCAACATGCATTTTGAAAGAGCCATGCTAATGGTTAGGTAGAAGTTTCACCTTTAGCACATCTTCCCTAACTGTACTTCCTTGGAACTCTGATAAAGCTGCTACTCATAAAAGATTCCCTAGTTTCTGATGAATTATTTACATTTAAATTTCATAGAGAATATTAGCAGACAGATGGATTACTCTTCTAGCTGATCATCTAGTAAATTAGTACTAACCATAAGCATAGTTATCTGGTTGCCTTGATTTTTGGTTTCTTCATCTGTCATCAATTTATTATATGACAGATGCATCATATAAATAAATTCCTGCTCAAATTTGGTTCATTATAGCAGAACATATGGGTAGTAGGGATCTCCAGTCTTTTCTGTCATGATTCAGACAAGAGTATAATAATGGCTGTAGTGGTTCAGTCAGTCTGCTCCAATATTGTCATACATAGCTGTAAGCAGATACTCAACAGTATGATAAATAAATGATATATATATATGAATATGTATAATATATTATTACATATTAATAATACTTTCTAATAAGACTCTTCTGACTTGTCTCCAACTATTTTTTTACCTAAGACATACTTAGGTGATTTTCAAGTATTTAGTAGCCTTCAGCCTTGTCTTCATCAAAGTTTTCTGCAGCTACACCATCTTCTAAATACAAATAAACCAGGCCAAAAGACTCAAGTTTATAAACTTTTATAAAAGAAAAAGGTTTTCTTAACAAAATATGTGCTTTTTTACATGCCTAGTCAAAAATGCAGTTCCTGTAATCGTGATCCAAAGAATAGCATGTGACTTAGTAATACTAATTTTTCAATACCTCTGAACTGAACAATCCATTATTAGTCAGCTGTCCTAGGATTAATCAGTAAATCTGGAAAATCATCTATAAAGAAATAGAAACTTTTGGCTTATGAAGAGACACAGCCTTTTTCTTTGAGAGAAATAACAAGGCTCTTGGACAGAGATGATTGATTTTGGCAAGGTTTGTCCTTGTGAAGAACTAAGGAGTCAGCTTGTTTCTGTTTTGCCTCTATACCAGTATAATTGTATTGTTGTGACTCTTGCCTATTTTTGGTTTCATTGAAGTACTTGAAGGACTTTCTTCCAAGATGGGTTTGCCGTGAAACAGAGTTCCCATATCAAGATCTCTCCTGTTGTTGATGTGAAATTCAGAAAGCTGTGGAAGTGTCTTGTCCTCCTCCTTCTACATATTCATTTCGACTAGTGACTAAAGGGTGATGTTACCTGATCTCTGACATCACAAAATAACACTTGTTTGCTCTGTCCATATAGAGCTGCATTTTGAATGCTTGCAGGTACATCCTCTGAATTCACACCTTCCTGAATATTCAAAGTACCATAACACATCAGGAACTGTGACTCTCACTTATTCTTCCATTGTGCCACCTTGGCATATGCATATTTTACATTTGCATTAGCACATTGCTTGCTTTGATTGACATTCAGCATACTAAATTACCTCAGTTCTTGAATATATTTAACTGATTATAGCCTTAAGACACCTTCTGATAAATGTCTGAGCTCTAATTTTCAGAAGCAAACATTCTGATAATCAAAGAAACCTTCTGTTTATGCACTTCTCATCTGGCAGTATCGCCAAAATGCTTTTAAATTAGTCTGTGAGCTCTAAAATTTATAGATTTATAAATACTATTATCTAGCTTCATGTTTGAAGTTACAAATCCTTTTTATTCCATGTCACTTATTTTAAGTTTATTCAGATTTCTGTATCTTCTGATTGGCTTCTATTCCGAGACAATTCATGGCCTGGAGAAAACCTTTTCTTCCCATAATTTAGAGAAAGATATAATTATGACAGTTAGATATAGCTAATAACCAGATATAAGAGCCATCAATCATATTTCTGAGAATGTGAAGGAGGCTACAAAATATTATATAGAGTGGGGCATTCTCTAGTATATATATCAATACAAGTTTCAAAGATTCAGAGAGACCCAAACCTGTTGGTTTTGGAGACCTAAATTTATTTTTGAGATAGTCTTGGTAGAGAAGTTATTAGAAACTACTACCACCTCAGGAAGATGTTGGTTTGTGTTTATGTGTTAGGGCAGAGATTTTGCCAGGGAATTCTGATCTGAGTTTGGAAGATCCTTGAACTCAATTGAACAAGCTGTTAATTCTAATTCTAATTCTAGTTCACAGTCATATTACAAGTAAGAAGTTTTTCTCTGCTCCAGGCATAGCCTCTGTAGAATCAGAAATTACATCATAAGGAATCATATTTAAAACTTACATAGAACATGAAAAGTCCTAAATGAGGTGAATTCCCTTTTTCTCACATGCATTCTGTTGGAAAGAAATTCCTATTGGACCCAAACCCAGATTCAATATGAAGCCAGGTGAATATAAGATAGAATTTTCTCCCCTTCTTTTTAATTCATCAATAACAGCTGATACGAGGTTGACATCTTCAGCCTCACAAATAAAAAGGGAGCTGCGAAGAGAAAATGGATTCTCCATTGTCTTCTCTTTTAAGCAATACATTATTAAAAAAAACATCTGAGAGAAAGAAAACATGATCTGTGAGTCTAGTAACACCTAAATTGGACCTGTTAATTTAATTTGTTCATTGTGATTTATGTGCAATCCTAGAATGTTCGCTTTTTAGCAGTTTGTTGGCTTATTGAGAATATTTTTGCCAGCTTACAGAACTTGTAAATGCAGCTTGAGGGGTGCTGTACTGGCTGGTTTAACCTCTCTGAGCAGATGAATAAA
>VXBU01017413.1:1120-19263 GCA_013400315.1 Bombycilla garrulus
TAATGGGCCATTGAGTGATAAGATCACTGCATGACTGATAAAATTACATCATCCTACTGTGAGATGCTTCAACCACGGGGAGGAGCCAAGCATTCCTACCTGGATAAAAATCTGAGATTTGGAACACTAAGGCACCCTTTTTTTTTTTTCCACTGGATTCCCAGAGAAGACCAGACCCATCTACATCACCACTGGACCTTCAAAGGTAAACTACACCCTTCTACAGGATCATTGCATCAATAGAACCACATCTGTCACTCCAGGAGGACTGCAGTCACCTTTTAATCAGACTGCTACCAACATCCTGACCAACAGGGTGTCAGTTTGTATTCTGATTGTCAGTACTTTTTTTTGTACTACTGCATTTTTATTTTAATTTTCCTAGTAAAGAACTGTTATTTCTGTTCCCATATCTTTGCCTGAGAGTCCCTTAATTTCAAAATGATAATTCAGAGGGAGGGGGTTTACATTTTCCATTTCAAGGCAGGCTACTAGCTTCCTTAGCAGACACCTGTCTTTCAAACCAAAACTAGAGCCCTGACAGCTTGGCTCCTGAAACAAACAAGGATATGCACAAGCCTGAACTCTGAACTTTTGGGTAAAATGACAGAATCAACGGGGAATATCTGGTAGGTAGTTTGGGTAGGCTGTACCTTCCAAAGACCTCGGCCAGCTGGAAAAGGAAGAGGGCAACATGTGGCCGGGACACAGGATAAAAGGAGGCTGTGCCCTCCAAAACCTCGCCCCAGTGGCATCTCTCCCTTTATTTGAATAAAGTTGCAGGACTCCTCAGTGTCATTTATTGATATAAATCTCTGGCATTTGTGGATTTTCCTGACACCCTGAAGGAGTATTTTCCCTGTTAAACACTAAAACAGGAATTTCTTTCCAGTGCTACTAAACCTGCTGGATCGTCACCCACGATAAACTGGCTGCGAGAAACGATAAACTGCCTGTCCTTCAGGCTGCGAGAAACTTCTTAATCCAATTTTTCTGCTCCACTCGCCCCCCCCGCCNTCTCTCCGGAGCGGTGTTTGCAGGGGATCCCGCCCGCGGCGCTGTGCCCGCTCCACAGCGGTGTTCGCAGGGGATCCCTCCCAGTGCCCGCTCCGGAGCGGTGTTCACAGGGGATCCTACCCTGTACCCGCGCCCGCTCTGGAGCGGTGTTTGCAGAGGATCCCACCCGGGGCCCCGTGCCCGCTCCGGAGCGGTGTTTGCAGGGGATTAGGCCTGCAGCAGGCCGGGAGTGATGCCTGGGGCTACGAGCTGGAGTAAACCCCAAGGGCCGGAGCTAAGAGGGGAGAGCTGCGGGTGATCTTACCGCTGTCCAGGAGCTGGGAACGCCGGGCGGTGCGAGCTCGGTCGGGGGAGCCGTGGAGTCGGGGTCCTGCGTGCTGCGTTGGTCTCCTCGGCGGAAGGATTACCCGGCGCCGTGGCCTTTTGGGCTCTTATAGGGTTCTGCTACCTGCAGACATTCCCGTTAATCATTTCTACTGTCAAAACAAAAAGATGTTCTCATGAGAACTCGCTGCGCTCTAAGATAAAGGCAAGGCCATGCAGCTGGTGTAATCGCCTGTGTTGAGTGGGAGCTGACAACAGACTCCTCACTACACTTTGGCTGGATAAATTCATCCTGAGGCCAAGGGATGAGTGCAGGATGGAGAAGACCGGGCTGTACCTGCACTGTAGCACACATGTGAACCTGCTGAGCCAGGACAGCTGCTCTGTGCAATGCTAACTCCTAAATGTTCAGTGGCCTTCATCACTAGGTTGCTTGAAAATGCCTCTATAATATGATTAATGCATTCTATTGTCATTTCAGTGCATTCAAAAGCAGAGTGTAGCTGCTTTTGATGTATTCTTCAACAATATATCCAGATATTAGTATGTTTTCTTTATTTCTGCAATGATAACTACTAGGATTTTCTCTCTAGTAACATTTGTATGTCAAGCATTGTGATTTTGACACATTGGACTCAAAAATAAATTAATGCTTAGTTAAATACCAGCTAAATGAATGTTTTGTGCTGTCATAATATTTTTATTAGTTGAAACTACAGCAGTTAGCAAAAACATTCAGGAGTTTGCCAGTGAAAATATGTTGACTGGGTTCTGCTTTCATTTCTGTGAGTGCAAGTAAACATTACCATGGATCTGTGAGAAGTTTATTTTGCTATTGCTCTTACTGGAACATTAAGCTTACCTTTGTTCGGGGAAAGCAGAAAAGATGTGAGCCTCTAAAGAGCACTTCATTCATGAACACTCTTCATGCATCTTCATGTGTCTGAGATGACCTGTGATTCTGGTGGTCTCTTCAGTTAATTCACAGTCAGAAAGAGCTTCAATTAAAAGAAATCATCATTGTCCTGTGTACACCTAAGCATGCCATGTGAAGCCCTTCTAATTGTTTTTTTTTGTAAGGTATCTGTATGTGAGTAGATGACTGGGAGAAGCACCATGCAAATTCCCGTACCATTTTGCAAGCCTTTCTCCTTGGAAGCAGACAGCCTACTTATTTTTTAACCTCCTGCTGTGAAGGGACTGCTAATCTGCATGGAGAATATTTTAGTTTATGAATAGTATGATTTGTTCTGGGATTGGTATATTTGCCAAATAAAATATTAATGTAACACCCTATGTGTGGCTTGTGTTAGTGCTAGCTTTTAAAAATGAAATCTGCATAGCTCCCCATTTCTTTAAGATTGCCTGGACAAAAGAAAAATCCTAAACAAACTCAGAATTTAGAAACAGGTAAAAAGGCATGTGAAAAGTGAAATTGGACCAACCAACTGCTAAGGGAAGCCAATATAGTTTCCCCAGAAATGGGGAATCCTATGAATAATGTTTAAGGATTACCTGAGTCTTGTAGCCACTCTGTAACCCACTCATTGTGAATCAACCCTGTGGAGAGCAAAATAATAGTTGAAATGGATATGTTTTTAAATATGGAGCAAAGCCTATTTGCTCAGGCAGGATCCAGCCATGGTAAAGAGCACAGAGATTTTCAGTGTGCATAATGAGGTGGCACACAGCAAGAATGCAAGCCAAATGTATGCAATATAGCAGTAACCTAAATTTTTCTATTCTTGGGTATAATACTTTTTTATTCTCCTTTCCTAATTTGTGTGGTTAAAGCTTGCTTCTCACCTGAAACATCCTGAAACAGAGATGACATCATTTATCATTGCCCTGGGAAGCATAGTGACAGTTCCATTCTGTTACCTCATTTTCAGAGCACAGTTGTGTCACTTCCCATTAATTGTCACTGCCTATGGCAGCTTGGATTAGTTCTGCCAGGGAAATTTACAGTATTAGGGGTTGTGACACTGCTCCCTTTCCAGGCACCCTCTTCCCTTGTCACCTGCACTGCCCCTGCACAGATGGTCATCAGTGAAGAGGAGCCTGGCTCCAGCTAGGTCAAGCACAGAGCCACCTCAGCATCTGGCTCACAATTCAGCTTTGGGAAGTGATAAGCTTTCAGGAGAGAAAATTCATTTTTCCTCATATAGCTTTATATTTGTGGTTTTCCCTCCATCCCCTCCTCTCCTCTCTAGCATCGTTGCGATGGCCAGCGTCACTTCATCTGCGTATTTCCTGCTGTCCTGAACACTTACAGGTGCTGTTCCCAGAACAATACTTTATCTGACCTGTTAATAAAAGAGTTTAGTTTCTAAAGTAATAGCAATACTTTTTTTTTTGGCAGAGCAGGAGCATGTGAGCAGAGCAGTCTTGCTTGAGGGGGCCGTGGAAGCAGAGCTGCCCTCAGTGGGGAGCAAGTCAGGAGTTGGGGTGGCGCTCATGCAGGTTGTGCCCCTCCTATGGGTGCTGGGTAAGGGGCTTATCAGCAGCCTGGAGTTTTGCATGTGGTGAGCCACGTGCATCCAGGGAATCTCTCCAGGAGGCACAGCTCCAGGGAAGGCCACAGACCCACCAGGGACAGCTACATGCACACTGATGCCCAGCCAGAGCTTCCACAGGGCTCCCAGGTGAGGGACCATCAGGGAATTAAAACCTGTTAGTGCCTGACAGAAATGTCTTTATCTGCTTGTTTTTACACATCTCCAGTTCTTTGCACCTCTTACCCATCTCCTGGTGCTCTGGTCATCCTCGCTGTGTAGAAGATTGCCTCTGGGCTGCCTCCTGGATTTGGGCAACAAGTTCCAGCTGAGAGCAATCCCTGGTGCAATGCTGGGTGTATTTTGATGCAGGGGCTGCTGCCAAAAGTTGTTAGGAGCCACCCTCCAAATGGTTTTGCTGTCTTTCCCTGCAAAGTTTCTGCACACCATTAAGGCAGGAGGCAGCTGGTAGTTTGGATATGGTCTGAGATGCCCCTTGTCCCTTTGCCTGTGGACCAAGATTTTGATCATCTACACTCTGGAAGAAACAGCATGTGAGTTAATAACGTGGATAATTCTAAAGCAGGTGCTTCAAACACCTTGTGTCTGCAGATCATTTTTGGGTATCCATTCTAGCCAGCTGTCCCTGTGTTGGTGTGGCCAGGCAGCCCAGGTTGTCCACAGATTATATATATAGAATGTTCACTGGTGATTTAGTTATGTACATGTAATTCTCCCCAGGGTGATTTTCATCTAAGATAAAGATTTAACCTTTAATTTTTTGAGGTTTTGTGCTGTTTCCTGACTTGCTGTGTTAGTGTTAGGTAAGGGAAAAAGCTTCTATCCATGCAGAGTCTTAGCTGTGCTTTAAAAGAATAGCCTGAAACGACCAGCTTTTGTGTCTCTCTTTGCAAGCCTGTATGTTGGCAGTGGTTCAGACACTAATAACTTCTGATAGGTAAAACAAGTAACATTTGGGCACATTTGGTTTAATAGTTCCCTTAATGTAGTCTGGTCATGGAACTAAACTTTTTTGTTGATAAATGAAACTATCAGAACTGAGACAGAGACTTCCTCTGTGAACTGCTTTATTTTTCTGTCATTTCTTCAGGGGCTTATGATGAGCAACTGTAGTGCTTGTTATTAGGTTATTTCCTGCTTTTCTGTCACAGGTACCTTGTCACTGAGAATTTAATTCAGTGCATGATTTCTGTGTAGTGTTTTAAAACTCTAAAATTTTGTTATTTTACACGGCTTCTTACTGCAACAGAGAACACCATGCTCAGTGGTGGTATCTGTGATGTATGACACATTGGGATATATATGAATAATTCTATTCTTATAAAACTCTGACTGTAGTTTTTCCATGAGTAATAAGTTGCATTCTAAGCCAGGGTATTTAGTAGCATCATTATTATAAACTAGATTTTTAAAAAATACATTTGATTAACCAATTTTTGTTTGTTTGTTTGTTTGTTTGTTTGGGTTTTTGTTTGTTTGTTTTGTTTTGTTTTTTGTTCTGTGTAATTCATTTTTATGGTGTGCTAAGACCACTTTAATCTCAGGATCTCAAAATGCTTTACATGTTTCACAGGTAAGCAAGAGATGGCAAAAAGTATGATTCTGTGGTTCTACTACAAATCTACTATTATTTGTAGTTCTGGAAATGGAGCTTGATCATCCTTGATCATTCTGAGTAAGGAATAGAACCAAAATAATCTTTTATTTTTTCTGTGTGACCACAGAAGTGGTAAGCCTATCTAAAGTTACTCTAAATTAGGGCTTTATGAAATTAGTACACATGCTTCTGACTATTTGCAGAGATTATAAGAATATTCTGTAGTGACTGTAGTTTTCTTGTAGGGTCTTTGTAGACCACATTCTTCTTTCCTTTTGACAAATTAATTTTTGACAGATTTATTCTTTCCTTTGTGGGGTCACCTCTTGCACTCCACAAAACAAAATTTTTCCTGGAATGTTATCAAGTTTTGCATGGTTTGATGGCTCTGCATGTTTTCCCATCAAACATATCTGTTTGCCAACATGTATCTCTGGATAAATACAATGCACCTGAAAAAGCAGCACTGGCTGATGTGGAATTCAGAACAAACTGAACAAAGGTTGCTGGGAAGGGGAAAGTGCTGCTATACTGCTAAGTAGATACATGGAAGTGTATTTTAAAATCCAAAACTTCAGTTATTTGTTCTTCCTACCTGGAAGTTCTCCCCTGACCTTGATTTCTTACAGCAGTGACAGTTTAAATACTACATAATGGAGAAATAGAATGGGATATGAGACTTCTGCACGTGTCATGTGCAAATCAAATCTCATTCTTGCATAATAGAATAATCCCAATAGTAATACCTTTTGGGAAAAAAAAAATGAGTAAGAGGTGTAAATACTGAATGTTTTTTAACACATGCAGACCCAGAGTTTACTCAGTAGGCACACTGATCAAGAGACCTTTGCAGCTAGAGATAAATTCAGGTATTACCATTACTTCTTCAGAACAATGGGCTTAGAAAATCTGTGGTTTAACTATCAGTTATTGGAAATACCTGGTGGCTTACCTATGTGGATGGGCTGTAAATCACTTGTGGCATCTTTGTCTTTAGCACAGACATCACATTAGAAAAATTGTGTACTCCCACAGACAGAATGAAACAAACAGACAAGAAAACCCTACAACACTTTAAGGCTCTTTAAAAAAAAAAAAAAAAATCTGACAAATCATAATTACAGCAGCACAAGACAGGCTGAAAGGAAAATTGCACTTAGCAACTTCATAAAAAATATTTAGAATAATAGAATAATTTAGGTTAGAAGGGACCTTAAAATTCATCTCGTTGCAATGCCCTGCCATGGTCAGGGTCACCCTTTTTGCTAAACCCCACTTCTCAGAGCCCCATCCAACCTGACCTTGAACACTTCCAGGGATGAGGCAGCCACAGCTTCTGTGAACAACCTGTGCCAGGGCCTCACCCCCCTCACAGAGAAGAAATTCCTCCCTTTATCTAATCTAAACACACAGTTGTAGGAGTGCCATACCAATTCCCATGTGAATAACAGCAGAGGAACAGGGATTGTAATTCTGACATGATGAGGACTCAGTATTGCCTGAGCCTCTGGCCAGTCTGATATACAGGAAAATGGAAGATGTTTCTCTGGCATTTGTAGGAAACACATTTTGAGGTGTGGCATTTTAAGATGAGTTCAGCTTAGGCTGATCTGCAAATAGTATTGAAGTGGAAGAAAGAATGTTGCAAATTAAATGAATTTATCGTAAAGCTTTGCAATAACCAACAAAGTTAACAAATTTCCCTTTTCTGAGCAAGTTTGTCCAGTATACATCCACCCATCAAAATGCTGTACATAAAGAAAAGCATACATTCTGTCTTCTGGCCTTTTGCTTTCTGACTGCATCACCTTTCTCTCTCTCTTTCTCATTTTCTTTCCCTCTCTCTCTTTTTCCTCTTATTCACAGAGGGAGAAACTCTTCTGCAATGTTTTTTTCACAGTCCCTTTTGGTGATTCATTTTCATGCAGATGCTGTCATTTAACTCTGCTGGTGCATCAGAGGTTGAACTTGATCGAAGTTTTTGGACCATGAATTTTTTTCTAGCTGCACGATGCTATCAGGATCACTTTCTCCTTTGTCATATAATTTCTCTGAAAAGGTCAGCTTGACCCTATCTTCTGGGCAGAATTAATAAAATTATAAATATATTCATCTAATTTTAAAATCAAAATCTCATTTGACAGAAAAAGCAGAAGCTTAACAATCAGCTTATTCTGATCTGAAAATGGGGGCTTATGTAAGAATGAATGATATGGACATTAACTTTGAAAAATCCACATTTAGAAAACCTCTTTCAAGTTACAGACAACTTTTGTATTTGTTTTTTTTTTATCATTTTTGGTAAATATTCTGCAGTAAATACAGAATACCTGTGAATTTACTGGTGGCAAAATGAAGAACTGAGTCAGGAATGTAAGTCAGCACGGTTCTTCTGGCTGCATGCCACCTTAGTTTACAAAGTCAAGGAACAGATTTCTGCTTTTAAATGATCTGTAATTTTTCTTTCCTTTCAATATATGATTTAAAAAAAAAACCACTAAAATGTTAAATAGCACATTTTTTGCAACCCAGTTCTGAGAGCGCTTACCTTATTTAGGTATTAGTATTTAAAATTACCACAAAAAAGCAGTGAAAAACTGGAAGCTGTCCCTTGGTCTTTTCACATCCACAAACAAGCCTTTCTCCTCAAAAGTATTTTGACAAATAAATATGCTATTTCATATACTCCAATATTTCCTGCTGGACATTTGCTATGTTGACACAGCAAACAGTGTTCTTTTCAGTGTAGAGAATAGTAAGAGAATTGTGTGGCTTAAAGCAAAAGCAAAACACTCGTTGACTTTGTTGGGCACCCTAAGGCCCTTGCTTAATAATCACATTTTTCAGAGAAAGAAGTATTCACATTTTAGAAAAGTTTCTTTGCTGGCATTTTTGTAATGTAAATCCTTTTAAAAAAATATATACCTCAACATGGGGGATGTGAGTATTTTAGATTTATGGAACAACTTTGTTCCCTTCTGATTGCCTTAGGCACTTTAGTGAAGAAATTTTTTGCCTTTTCTTAGGCTCTTAGCAGGTTTCTTCTATTCTTTTCCCCAAATACAAGAGACATCATATTCAGAATCATATTCCTGCTAGCACAGAGCCCTTTAGCTCCCACCATTTCTATTTATGTTTGCAGAGGAATGTGTATGCTAGGGTATGGTAGAAATTATTTCCAAACCTTGGCTGACTGGAGTGCTACTTGTATCATTTTTTGTTTGTTTGTTTCCAGAGCTTATTGTGAATGGCTTTTTTTTTTTTTTCCTGCCTTAGTTAATTGCTCATGAGCTTTCTGATTAGCACTTTCTATATCCACTGTATATCTTCTCTAGTTTAACTTTTCTTGCCCTTACTGTGGGTATTCAGGGTATAGAAACACTCTCTGGGGTATCTGTCTGTTCTCCAGACTGTGTGCTGAAGAATTATATTACAATTCTCAATTTCAGCTTGTTTTCCTTTTTTTTTTCTCCCCTATATTAATTTCTCCTTTCTCTAGCTCACTTACTTTTCATATCATTGTTTGCCTTTTATTAAGAGCTATATATAACTTCTATTAAAATTTCATTGCCCACTGCTTTTTCTTCTTCTTTGCCTTCTTTTCCTGTGCCTAATGTAAGCTCTGAACCTAAATAATATTAGGAGTTATTTTAATTCTTCACATCCCCCAGAAATGATGCACTTCACAGTACTGAGGACCCTTCAGCCCTTCCTACTGTTCGATTACATTCGCTGAGGCTTTTATTTTTGTTTTAATAGTGTTTTGATTATTTTCTACCTCCTCTCCCCCAACTCAGCTTTTCCACTAATTGTGCTGGTTTGTGCTTCTCTGAAACCTGTAGCCATCAGATACAAAAATCTGTAGGATTATTGTTTGCCCTGTATTTAATACAGATTGACTCTTATTAATCAGTTGTGTGGTTTCTCATTGCTGATATTTCATACAGGGGGTCAGTCTGTTAACCTGTAGTAAATCTATTTTTAACTGGATTCTTAGTTCAGTAAGAAAACCTTGTGATTCAGTCTGATTAAACAAAAATCGAAGGCTTGGAAGAGTATGTCTGAAGAACAGAGCCACAGTGATAATAAAGGAGGATTTTTTCACATTCACAACCATCTCAGCAGTTCCCTACTGGGCAGCATCGCTTCCTTGATGGCCTGAGCAGTGCTGGTTGGTTGTTGAGATAGTGGCTAATGGAGAAAATGGGAGTTCAGAGCAGGATCATGGACTCCTGTAAGAAATGAACGAGCTCATGTGTATCTATGGATTCACAAAATGCCTTTCCATATGTCTGTATCTGTTTAATCTTGTCAGCCCTAATGGCAGAAGCAGGGAAGGTGAGGACTTTCAGATTTGCAGACAGCCTGAATACTGGTCCAGGATCCTTGAGGCTGTTGTTCCCTTTTCCATGACAAAGGTGTTGAATCTTGACAACCAAGGTGTGAAAGTGTGACCCCATGTGGAACAGCCCATCACTCAGACAGACCGTGAACCTCAGCCCCATTGCTGACTCCCATGGGCTGTGTCTGCAGAAGCAGCAAGGACAGTTCCAGCCTGCTCTCCTGGCAGGAGCAAAGAGGCAAAGGAGCATGGGATCCTTGTGCCCTGCTGGATGAACCACACACATGCTGAGAATTAAAGTGTGCTTTGCTCTCTGCTTTGTCATCTACCTGAAAGTTTTTTCCAGCCAGAGGGTTCACAGTGTGAACCTTCTATAGCCTACAACACTGTCAGCATCTGAAATGTTCAAGGGAAAGTGGTGGTAATCAGGCTTCTCTGACTCTGTTTTTCACATTTTAGGGGTGACCTCAGGAAGAAAACATTTTTCCTGCTCTCCAAGTATTTAGCCCCTGTCTTCTCTGTTCTCCAAAAGTTGCATTCTGTAGAAATACGCTCCTGCTGACTTGCAGGAGTCACCCATGGGTGTTATTGCAAATGTACCCATATATGTACGATCACAGTTTCTGTCTCTGAAACTTATTTTAAGCATTTTAAGCCTTCTTTGCTGACCCTGTTGCTTATAGAAGTTGCCACTGTATTCTGAGGAGGTTTCTAGCACTAAGTGAAGAAGCTGTTTGACTTTTGTACACAGTGAGGGGGAACCTTGGCCCATGAGTAAGGTGTTTCCTCCTCGGCAATGTGTATGCCCTTAGGTTGGGGTTTCCTTTATTTGTGTTGAAAAAGCACAAAAGAAATGTACCTCAGGATTGTGACAATGGTATCTTGCTGCCCAATTTGTGGAGCTTTTGACTAATGCCTGGAGGAGATAGTAGGGTGGATATATTTCCTTAGGGCTTCTCTGTGCATTTTGTCTTTCACTGTGTGTGACCACCTCCTTTCAAGGGCAAACAAACTTGGCTGTCTTCCTGACTCACAGCTGCTTTTATTCCTAAGTTTTCTTTGAAAGAGAGATGAGCAGCTGGAACTCTGAGCTTGGACGTTGCTGCTCTGCTGGAGAGAGGGGACCTGGGTGTGGGAGGAGTGAAGAGCTCTCTGGGCAGTGTGGGGCTGCAGCTCTCACTCAGTTCTAAGCCTTCTGTCAGGTGCAGCCTGGAGCAAGGGTGAGTGTGGGTGACCATCAATACCCCAAGGCTTGCCAGTGAGGAGCTGGTGATGTGGAGGTAGAAGGGAGGAAAGAGGTCGGTTTTGGTGATGGGGAGGTGATAAGGGCCCTGGGTCCCTTCTGCCTTGCCATCAGGAGTGACTTTTCATGTTCTTGTCACCCCACAGAGCGATCATTCCCTGTCCAGTTAAGGCTAAGCCTCATTTGTGGAAATTGATGCTGTTCTGTGTTTCACTAGAAAACTGGCAGTTTTTCTTTCCTTTGGGTTATATTTTACTTGTGTACAAATTCAGCTGTGTAATTGTATTCAAGTGTGCAGCCAGTCTGGCCACCTCTGTTTTCATTCGATTCCTTGGGCAGCAGCAACTGGTCGCTGCAGAATCCTATTCCAGGTGGCAGTGATTTATCTATTTCAATACATAATGAATGAATAATATGTAATTAATGAATAATGTGCTGAGATGCAGCAGAACAGGAGAGCTGCCATGAGTCTCTAGAAGGGTTTGGGGGCAAGAGGCTGCAGGGCCAGGAGAGCAGGGATCATATCAGCAGGGGAAGGCTCTCTTACTCCTATTTGAGCATGCTGGGCATAGATAAGTGCAATGGAAGTGTTCTGGCTGCAGAAATAGCCTTTACTGCATTGAAAAGTAAAAGCATTGTGTAGAAAATGGGGGAAAACAACAGAGGTTTGAAGAGTGTGTAAGTGACTAATACAAGTAGATGCAATAAATGGTTAAGCAGAGAATGATAATGGGTGATATTGAGTGATAGATCCCTACAGAAAATATTCCTGCTTTGTCATATGCTTGTGCACTTGGGCTTTTTTGGGACTGGCTTTGTATCTAAACGTTGCCTGATATGTGGTGTGTGTGACTTTGTTTTTTGTGACTTTGTTTTTGTGTGTGATAAAGTTTTGCTTTGAGAAGTCTGGAGGCTTATGTGGATTTCACTATCAAACTTGCTGTTTTGCAAAGAAGAATTCCACAGTACTCTGGCAATCGAAGCTGGTAGGGAACAGCAAAACATGTTGCCCAAAGAAAATTACTTTATAAGCATGTTCACACCACCATTGTAATTTTTATATCTACATTCTTGCCTGCTTACAGCCACAGTGAAATGACTAACAGTGCTTATTTATGAGCAGTGTTTTATAGGTTTGAGAGTGAAACACCATGGAAAACTATGAGACAGGTACACAATTTCTTTAGGTCTTGCCTCTAGCTTTTCTTTTTTCAGTTTGAACACCAGGCATTTTTCAAACAGGTATTTCAGAGAGAGATTGTGAGGCATAGAGTGGCACCCAGCATGTAAAATAACAAGTTCACACTCTGTGGCAACTCATTTGATGGATATTTTGATTCCAGTGATCAGATATTATGCAAACTTCAAGGGGAAAATGGAGATTTTATGGGATATATGGAAGACACAAGAAAAGCTGATGCCACAGAGATTTATGCTAGTTCTCTAGTTCTTTAATTCTGTAGAAATACAACCCAGCAAACTCAAGAGTCTTACTTGGTGAGTGAATATGCATTGGATGCAGATATCTGCATTAAAAAAAATGTTCAGATCAGTTTTCATTAGAACTGCATTTCATATTATTAGGATGTGATGGATGTATTTTTCTGAGGAGGAAGTTCACAGTTATGTTTAGTTTTCTCCTCTCAGCAATTTATAACCTGGGCATTAGTCACCTACCCAATCTCCAGTCCCTTTCAGGATATATAAATAAATATAGTGTAATACACAAGCAGTCAAATTTATGATCATTGATTGATGTCACTCATGTCTCTTTCTTGTGATGCTGAATAGAGGGTAAAAAATCCAATTTCTTAGAACATGCACAATCTTGATTCTTTCTGTAGATATGTAGCAGCAGTTGGCTAAATCCTGCAGCCCTTACTCAAACTTGTTACCTAATATGATGATTAAATGAAGAAAGTGAGATTTTTCACCTCCAGAATGAAACTAGTTCCTGTGTAGAAAACCTGCCCAAAGCATATGATCTTCTTTGAGTCCTGAGACTCAGACAGAAGTGTTATTTCTTATGCTGGTGAGTCCCTGAGATGCATTTTGGTCTCAAAAATGCAAAAGTTATCTCTACCACCTGTAGACATCCCTTTACCTTAGGTGTTCTCTATTTTCACTTACGTCTCTGGCATATTTTCCAGGCTGCTGATTAGATGCTTCCTGAGTTGCATCATGCTATCCTCCATTTTTTCCTACTTTACCTGAGTGCTGGTTTTGCATTAATTTACTTTTTGGTAAGGAAGGAAACCTGCAGGGCCAATGATCACAATATTAATAAATTATGCTTCTTATCTCACTCTTCCCCATCTCCCAAATCAAGTAATAACATGTGTCCTGATTTAAAACTCTTTTGATAGTCTTATTTTTTTGGCACTTATCATAAAGATTTTTGACAAAAAGAATTTGTCAAAAAGATAAAAAGAAATTTTAATATTAGTTCTGACAGGACTAGTATAAATAATAAAATGTTGGGTTAGTCAGCTGAGGCCCAGCAGAAACTGGGAACTTCAGTGTGTTTTCCCACAAATGAAATGCAAAGAGGAAATTCCTGTTTACCTGAAGCTGCAGAATTTTGTCCTATGATGTGTTTACTCATGTGCATGCACACAGATAGACACAGAATGAGAATGAAATGGCCTGAATGCCAAGGCTCTTTTCCTGCTCACAAATGGCAGGTTTGCTCTTATTAGTGATACAAGAAATAACTCTGTTTTGGGGTTTTAAATTGACTCAGAAGTTATTTCCTGGATTACAAGCGTTTCTTATTCTAGCCAGGTTTTATAGAAAGAAGCCTTTGGGATTCTTGGAGCTGTCCTGTGCAGGTCCAGAAGCTGGACTTCAGTGATCCCTGTGGGCCCTTTCCAACTCAGGATATTCCATGATTCTCTGATTTGTGTTTCATGGCTTGATAGTGATCTTAACATAAGGATTACTTTTCTGAAAAATCACCTCAGAAATATGTGCCCTCTAGTTTGGTAAATGAATTATGAAATACCTACCCGAACATGTGGTGGAATGCTTTTGAAGGAGAGTACAGATTCTTTAAGATTGAAAACTTTGATGCAAGTCTGAAAGTCTGTGTAACTTTTGGCCAAAAAAACTTTTTAAGCGACACAAATGTATTCACACTCTTCTTCAAAATTTTGGTTTTTGACCTCAGTGTTGGAAAGCTGTTTTGTGCCATGTTCCCTTATGTGGGGACTAGATGGACTAGATGAATCCATGTTGTTTCTGCATAGCTGCTTGAGTTGTACTTTCAAGTCAGGCTGTTTTTGAGAAGCTGTGTCTGTGTGCAGATTTGAAAAACATTCTGTTATCTTTTCCCCAGCTGCTTTTCCTGCCTGTGCTGTTTTCAAAGGAATGTTTAGCTCACTGATTCTTTCCTCCCTTCCAACTTTCCCAAAACAAGAAGGGGAGAGGCAGAAAAAAAGGGAAGAAGCCAGGCTGGAGATTATTAGTGCCTGTTATAGGACCTGATTTGCCTGTTGTAGGACCACCAGTCCAAGCAGCACTTCTTAGAGGCAGCCTGTAACCTCCAACTGTGTGGAGGAAGGAATTTGAAGTTCAAGTTCTGTCTCTTGTGTTGTGCTCTGCAGTGAGAGAGAGGAAACATCCCTCCTGTGGCACTGATCTTTCTGGAAAACCTCTTGGGAAGTTCTCTAGCACAGTCCTTATTTAGGGTGATCTGTGAGCATGACTTTGCTGAGGATTCTGGTGATGAAATTAGGGAAGTGCCAGAAGATGACATGTGGGCCCCAGTGCTTAGGTCAGCATCACAAAAGGGACAGGAAAGTACAGTAAAATCACTGTGTCTGTGGATTGAGGCCTGAACTCATGTATACCCTGCTAGGAACACAGTGGTGTCTTTTTTTGCAGGACACTGTTCTGGAAAAACCCCTGTCCTAGCTATCTTCCAGAGTACAGCTTCCTTTCAGACATTGAGGCTGATCCAGCTGAAAGTGATACACGTGAAGCTGTGCAAGGAGAGGGTTAGGCTGGATATCAGGAGAAGGTTTTTCACCCAGAGGGTGGTTGGGCACTGAACAGGCTCCCCAGGGAAGTGCTCACAGCCCCAAGCCTGACAGAGCTCCAGGAGCACTTGGACAATGCTTTCAAGCACACGGTGGGATCCTTGGGGCTGTTCTCTGCACAGCCTGGAGCAGGACTTGGGTGATTCTCGAGGGTCCCTGCCAACTCAGGATATTCTATGATACTTTGATGTTTAGAGTGTAGCTGATAGAAATCATTCTGCAGAGTCATTCATTTCTAATCTCCAGTGCTGATTGTTTAATGTAAACAATGTGGAAAAAGTTGGGGTTTAAATTACTTTTGTTCACAGCTGTGAGTGGTGATTCACAGAAGTTACATTTGCTAAGGTGTGGAATGAAGAGGAATAATACTAGGATGAAGCAGAGACTTATTCTGCAGTTGTACAACCCCAGATAACATGGTTTAGTAGTTCTGTGCTGTGTTAGGCTCACTCAAGGTGTTTGTGTTTACAGAACTGGTACTGAGGTGCTCAAAAACACACATGGATTGTGGCATTTAGGGACTTGCTGGATTAATAGTTGATGATCTTAGTCCTTCCCAACCTAAATGTTTCTAATATCACTGTATGGTCATTCTGAAATCAGAAGTAGTATTTGGAGCCTGTGAGGTAATCTTTCCTCTGCTTGACCATCTCCTACTGTTTCAGGCTGCTTCAGATTTGTTTTTTCTCTGAGACAAAGAATACTCTGCCCCACAATCTTAGTTTTTCCTCTCCTTCCTGTACCATAACACAACAGACTATTTAGAAGTAAAAAAATGTCTGCCAGTTGTTTACTGGTCATGGAAAAAGAATTTATATATTTTGCAACACTAAGATTATTTATCCCCTCCTCAGTTTTATGATTTCCTTCTTTCCTTCTTTCTTTCTTTCCTTCCTACAAACAAACAAAGAAATGAATTACAAAAAATCCTTCTCTCTGTTATATGGCTAGTTTGACATGCAATGCAGGTGGTGAGAATGGTATTTAAAAATGCCCTGTATTCCGAGAGCTAAGTCGCTCAGCCTCCTCAGTGCTGGACTGACAATCCATCACAGGCTGCTTAAATTTTAGCACAATTCCCCTAGTGGAAGCAAGTCCCACTTTGACTCCTTCCACAGGGACTGCTTAATGAATAAGGACTGATTCTGTTTGAAAAAAATTGATCTGCCTCTGTTGAGAGTGTAAATAATAATAAGCATGTTCTGGGTTTAATGCTATTTAAATCCTATTAAGTAGTACTTAATTTAAAATTGATCCCAACTATTTAAATTCACATGTGTAATGATTTATTTATTACAACTCCAATTATTTTGATACATCCCAGTATATTAATCCCTTTTGAAAAGCAAAATAATAAATGTCACTAGCTGTTGTGCATCAGATCTCAGGTTACCTGTGCTATAATTATTTATATTGTGGATATTGTAAAAGAGCCCATAAGAAACATTTTCATTGTCTCTACTGCAAGATCAAAAAGAGTCTTTTAAGGTGGAGAGGAAAAAGTTATTATAGTAGGGGCAGATCTAAGATTCTTAATTTTAATAATTAAACCTATTTTGTATTTTTAAAAGCATTTCTAGGAAATAGTGACTTTATGGCGTGATTGTTAATCATGTCAGCCCTATTGTCAGGATTAAAATGCATTTGAATTTTTTCTTTTTATTCAGATATTTTAGCATTAAGGAGATAATTTCTTGCAGAATGAACAACAGTTTTAACTATTGTTTTATCATCACTGTCTTGTTCTTTAGTGAGCTTTTGATGACATGACTTTTAGCATTCATGGCATATATGATTCATAGTTTGAGACTTTTTTGTTAACATTTTGATTTTAAGATAGGTTTTAGTTAGAAAAATAATTCTTAACTGAATCTAATAAAGGATAAATAGTTTTCAGAGCAATTGTAGCTAGAAACCAATTTATCTAAAGTTTTTAGGAAAAGTAGGGAATCCAGATTTTTGTTCCTAAACTGAAACTTAGTTTAAATGGTGAATTTCAGATCTGAGTTTGTGTCTGGTTCTGGAGTCTTACACAGCTCCACAAAAATATTTTGTTTTTCAGTGTGGGATTATTTCTGAGCGTGGAAAAACAGAGATAACAGTAGGATGATTGGAACAGAAGTTGTCACATCCCATGGAAAGATTCTGTTTCATGTGACTTCAGCCATTATTCAGTGTAGAGCAAGGAGATGTGTCATTCCTAACCACAGATTTTTGCTGATTGCATTGCAGGAGCAATGCAGAGCTGTCCCTTTTCTGTGTGATAACGAACTTGGACAACAAAATTACTTAACCTTGCAACTCGGAACAAAAAGTCAACCATACCTGTCAAACTGTATTTGTAAATGAGCTTGTTCAAACCCAGCATAAATCTGGAGACTGAAGATGGCAGCTGCTGAAGATATTCAGTAGTGCCTTACAGGAAAAGGATTTTATTCAGGGTATCAATGTATTGCCTTCTAAATAGTGAAAGCCATTCAGTAGAATCCAGACTTTCTAATAACTAATCCCATTGAAGGTAAATGGAAGCTTTGTCAGCCTAATGTTTAAAACTCTCATCAAGAGACTTATTTGTTTGAAAAATAGCTAATTTGTTTAATAGAAATTGAAACTATTAATTCCAAATTTACTGTTCAGTAAAATACATTTTGTATTTCATGAATATTGTGTACTTTCTTAGTTTTAGCCTAAGCTTTTACAAGTGAAGTCAATTTCTTTCCTCAACTCTATTAATCATGAGAAAATATAAATCCTTTTATGAAGCTGTCATAGTTCCTGAGAAATATTAGACCCTAGGGCCCACTACTCCATTTAAAACATTCTTCATGCTCCTACAATCTTTTTTTTTTTAAACAATCCTTTTGTTTGTTTGATGACTTTTACTCTTCCCCTTCTCATTTGGTGAAAATCAATATTATGTCTTTATTCTGTTTTTTTTTTAAACACAATTTAATAGAACATAGTAAAAAGCAGAGATTTAGTGGTTTTAGTTTTTTTTTAAAAGGGAATATAGCCACATTTATCACATTGTCTGTATTCTTAATTTTCCTTTTTTGTATTTTTT